>LBNU01007745.1:35227-47457 GCA_014162995.1 Artemisia annua
AAAAAAAAAAAAAAAAAAACCTATTTGCCATCTAACAGGTGCTTTATCTCGTTTGCGTAGTTACATACATCTCATTTTCTGCATTGATCTTCGTTTAAATTGCAACACGTCCTTACTTGCATAATCAGCCACAACTGCTTGAGACCTCCACCAGCACCATTATTCTCGTCCTCGACATAGGGATACATTACATCGTTGAGGAAAATTAAGCAAAATATGAAAATTTTCTTCTACCCTTGTTAAAGTGTGTGTTCTTCTATAAAGTCGTACTACTCTTTTTATAATTCTTAAATACTGTATCCCAAAGATAGATTTTCATACAATAGTTTATACAGATTACGTTGTGATAGTTTACATAGTTCCATTGTGTGTCGCTAAAAAAAGGTAAAAGAGTGAAATTAATGAAAGTTTTAGGAGGGTATTTTTTGACATTAGGTTTATCTACAAGACTCGAGATGTCAAACCTAAAACTTAAAGAGACATCAGTCAGCATAGCAAGAGGTGCACGTGATATTTGTGTGTACCATGTCTTCAGTCAAAATCCGTATAGAAATTACTGACTGTATTTATAAATGTCAGGCGTCTCAGGCCTACCGCACGTGTCTAAACCCACTCAAGCAACAAAACATAAACAATAATGCAATTTCGTTCCGGGATGCGATATTGGTAACAAAAAACTTTTATTTATTTATTTATTTTTTTTTAATAATGTTTTTGTTATAAAACTAAACAACAGAAAGTACATAATATAAAATATAAATTTTGATAAGTAAAAAGTATTAAAAAACGGAAATATAAGAACCAAAACTGTGTTGCACTGTTAACAGTTAACAGAAGAAGAAGAAAGAAGGTGTAGGTTGTAAAAAATAAGCCGGGGGTATTGATAGTAGCACTCTTTCGTTCCAAGCATTCAAGTGAGCATACTTGCACGGTTGGGCCGTCCCATTATTCCTTGTTGTTAATCACATGAGATGTTCGTGTTACACCCTTTTCTATGATTTTTTCTTGTCACAATATGATCAAAATACATTCAATCATGTATGAATCGTTGAGAGAATTGCAAATGTGAAAAACGTTTCAATCTAAAATTTTATAACTTCAATCCTTTTAAGTTATTTCTAACCATGGTCTATAAACCTTGTTTTTCTTCATATTTGAGGAATGGAGCGTATAAAATCATCTTCAATCATTGTCCATATTTGAAGAAACATTTGCATCATTAATCAAAATCCTTCATGTTTGGAGGATCATCATTCATTAACATATACTATCTCTTACTCACAAAAAGTGTTCATTTTACTATTTACGTTTGTTTAGAAAAAAATGTTTAGTTTTTATATACACATAGTAATTATGACTACATTTTTTATTTGGCTTTCTAATCCAAAATTGCATTACTTTCTCATTTCTAATTTCTATAATAGCGTGAGGGTAAAAATGTGTTTTATCAAGATTTGCATTAGTGACACATATAATAATTATTCATTTTGTGTTTGTGAACACTTTTTTTGAAACAAGGGAAGTAACGGAGTAATGTTTTATATGCATGAAGTAATGTGAGAAATTTAGTGATTGGGCAAAAATAAATTAATCTTGTACAAGGAGGATTGAAGTTTTGATTTAGAGTATGTGATTGGAGATAATTTTGAATGATGAATTTATGTAAAATATGTAATTTTTTTCTTTAAATTTGAAGAATTTCTTTAGCATATACTTAGAGATGGCCTAGAGTTTAGAGTCACACTTTAAATGGACGGAGAAGCCAGGACAAGCTTGATGTTGTGACATATGCCATAGGTGGATGCAGCTTCGTGAATCTAATGTTAAGCCTTGAGAAATTAGTTGTTTCCTCTTTCTTATGGAGTTAACACTAATGTTATTTATACTTTACTAAAATCTTTTATATAATAAAACAAAACCTCAAGTGAGGACTTTTTCATTTCAAAAAAACTAAACCATACCTTATTTAGTAATAATATTATTTAGAAAAAAAAAGATTATTTTCTTATTAGATAATATTTTATATTTATCCATAACACAAATAGAAGATAAATACAAAAAATATAGATAAGATGTAATTAACAATAAGATTAAAATTTTAAAATAATTATCTTTAATAATAAAAAACTATAATTAAACATCATAAATCAAACAAAACAAGGATTAAATTATTTGTTTTTTAATAAATAAAAATATATGATTCAAAAAATTTAAAAAAAAAACCCGCGCGTGCGCGGGGCATTATAACTAGTTGATTGGTACACCGGTACTTTTAGAACTTAACACTATACTACAACAACACAAACAACTTTGATGGTCTACCCGTCAAATTTGATATGATGAATGGTATACTTATCATTTAGACAAAATTGCACCGTTCGTCCCTAAAGTTGTCGACTTTTGCACGGACAGTCCTTTATCTTTTTTTTTCGCAAAAGCGTCCCTGAACTCTTCAAACGACGACGCGGTTGGTCCCTGGGACCGCGTTTTGACATACGGACGTTATGTCCGACCGTTATCTGATGTGGCAAGGTTGGGTATTTTCGTCTTTTCACCTATTTCATATTCTCACATATAGTCCCTAAAGCCTTTTTGTATATTGTAGCAAACTCTTAGCGTGTTTCGTCCCTAACAAAACCATGCGTGTAGCAAACTCTTAGCATGTTTCGTCCCTAACAAAATCATGCTTGTTGTGTAAAAAATTCGACCGTTGTATTCAACTGAACCATGTAAATATATACCCGGCCGTAGTGCATATCGTTAGTATGTAAAACAACATCTTCCCAAAAGCAAAACAGAGCAACAATGGTGGTGTGCACATGTGGTAAACCCGCTGTTGTCAAGACTTCATGGACAAACAGGAATCCAGGTCGACGTTTCTTTGGCTGTCCAACCATTGTAAGTGTAAGCATTTACTGGTTTATTTACAAAATATGGGTCTGTATTTACACACTGTGTTGTTTCAGGGCTCAAACTGTCCTTTTCTAGGATGGTTGGATCCTCCGATGTGCCCAAGGTCAGTAGACATTATCCCTGGTTTGTTGAGGAGGATTAATGCTTTTCGAGGTGTTGTTGAAGAGCTTGAAGAACAGCGGTCCAAGTACAAGAAGTATATCATCATCAGTTGGGTTTTGTTTGCTTTGTATGTTTATTTGAATGCTTGACATGTCTTAACCCATCGACCATCTAGTCTCTTTTGTTTAATAATTGTTAGTTTGTAATGGTGGTGGATGAATGTTTTTAGTATTTTGGAGTAGATGTTGGTTGTTGGGTTGTGAAGCAGTCGTTTGTAATGGTTGCAATTGATCAATGAAAGTTCATGTTTGAATGATAGCTAAATCCTACAGGTTTGTGGTTTGTGATGAACTTAATGTTCCTTTGTATGGTGAAATATGTTGTTTGGTTGTTCAATGGATAATATGGTTGGAGTGTGGGAAGTTAAGAAAGAATAAGGCTGTATTTTGACTTAATAAAGTCAACAAATTGAACTAATTTGATTAATCACTTGTAAACGTCTATGTTGACTTTCACAGGTCAACATGGGTAAATACGAGTTTGCAAAGTCTTTAAGGTAATTTTGGAGCCAAAAGACACGTGGCAACCGAATAGTGTGTCTCGGGATTTTTTTCCCAACGACTATATTTGAATAAGTCAAACATGTCAAACTTTTCCCTCCCAAAGTATCATGGCAATCGAAACAATTGCATAGGGACTAGTCTTTTCCTTTCTATACTCTGCTTATTTAAGCGCACCAAACCACACACACATTTCACCAAAACACACAGACGAAACCCAAAGAAAACAACCGCTGACGATGGCTATCTACATTGGTACCGAGAAAGAGGAGTGGGAAAAACTTTTGGACACCCCTTATTGTATGGATTTAGTTCTTGAGGGTTTTGGCGCGGAACCAATTGCTGAGTACGGTGCTTACTCGAAGATACCGAAGGATTTGAGGAAACAGATTCTTACTTGGCTCAGGAAACAACCTGGCTACTATGAGATGCTTGTGGGTGATATGGAGGATGAGGAGGAGGAGGAGAAGGAGGAGAAGAAGGAGGAATTTGATGAGTTGGACCAGAGGATCTCCCATCTTGAAGATGTGCTAAAGCATCTCAAAATAAGAAGGATAAGAAAGAAAAGGAGAGGAAAGAAAAGGAGATGAAGGAAAAGGAGATGAAGAAAAGGAAGAAAAAGGATGATGCGGAAGGTAGCGGTTCAAACTTCTAATCAAGTGTGTGATTAGACAGTATAGAAAGTATTTTAGAAATTTTTAATATTGTTTTTTTGTAATGAGATCAATGAAATTATGGAATTTGAATGTTTATGTTTCAATGTTTATGTTTGTGTCATAATTTCTATGTTTGTGTTTCAATGTTTATGTTTGTGTTAATTTTTATGTTTGGATTTCCATGTTTATGTTTGTGTTTCATAAACATAAAACAAGACATGATAATAGGTAACCACAAACTGAAATTGAACATAAATACTAGTATGTTTAGATTAACGATTCATAAACAACAACAAAAAATACAACATTAAAATTAAAATCAAAGAAACATCAATATGAACATAAAAATAACTTCATTAATATAAATTAAGGATTGCATTACAAAATTAGAACATAAAAATAACTGTATTCATATTATTAAGAAGAGCATTACAAAATTAGACTAATCAGACAAATATGCCTTGTACATGTCATCATAGTCGTAAGTTTCTAACTCTTCCTCCTCTTCTTCTTCTTGATCATAAATGCCTCTCATTCTGTCCCTGTTCTCCATCCTCCTTAAAGCACGTTTCTCCCTCCAGTGCGCCTTTGTTGCGGCCTTTCTTCTCTTCTTCTCTGCTGCAGCCTCCTTCTTCGCAGCAGCCTCCCTCTCCGCAGCAGCCTCCCTCTCCGCAGCAGCAGTAGCCTCCTTCTCTGCTGCATCATCTTCTTGAGCCTTGAGATCCTCCTCCAAGGCCGCTTCAAGCTCGTAGTATGAGCTTTCATCGCCTCCAGCAGTAGGCACCTCTGGCTCTTTGGTTGCAGGGGCTGGTCTTTTGACCACCTCCTCATTTTCTAGTGGGGTAGCATCAGCATCCCTAGCCCTTTTGTTTCCTGACAACATTCTTACAATTTTGTGTTTTTTTTACTAAGGTTTTGGATATGATTGGATTGGTATGCATGACAATGTGGGAGTATCAAATTTATACACAAAAAAGGGGGGAAACCGAAGGGACTATATTCAATTTTACACGCTTTGGTAGCACTCTTGGGTTCCCCATTCTTGGTTGGAAATATAACACACATTATAACTCCTTTTTTGTCTAGAAGCTTTTTATAAATTTATATCTGAGTTGTATTTAATGTGTCGTGTTTGGTGGGATTCACACGGGACTAAAATGTTTGTACTGTTAGCACCACCTTTCTTTAAACGGTACTAAGCAGTTAGTACCGTTAGTGAACAAGACTACATAATGTATTATTATATACAAAGATAGTCAAACTAAAAAGTCAACCTAATTAACTAACTGCAAGATTATAATGTTTGTACTGTTACCACCACCTTTCTTTAACGGTACTAAGTAGTTAGTACCGTTAGTGAGCAAGATTACATAATGTATTGTTATATACAAAGATAGTCAAACTAAAAAGTCAACCTACTTAAGTTACTGCAAGATTATAAAGAACAAATAAACTAGTAGAAATGGGTCACAACATGAGTACAAAGTAAGCCTACCATTCAACAACAACTAAAGTAGTACACAATGTTCATGACATGTTTATTCAGATCACAACAAATTTATTCAAAGAAACAACATCCTAAATCAACTAATTCATTTTTTTTCACCCTTCCCTTTTGGTTTGATACCATGGTCTCCAGAGGTATTAGCATTGGGAAGGCCTAGAACCTCAGTCTTTTTAGGATTTTTAATCTTCCTATCTTCTTCCTTTGTGTAACACCCCCCAAAAGTTGTCAATAACAGCGGAAGACTTAATAATGACAACGGAAGACTTTCGGGGTATTACTTCAAGGATCTTTGTCACAATTATAGAAGGCGACACAAAGGGACTTATTAAAGTTTAGCTTTTATTCAAAATACCGAATATTCATGACATTAAAGTATTACATAACTTAATAACAAGTTTTATTTGGAATGTATTAAAACATTTATTTAAGTCCGTGTCGGTTTACATGCCCACTCCGTGCCTTCATGGTCCTTCTTGCTTAATTCCTGAGATAAACATGCTAAAAGTCAACAAAAGTTGAGTGATATTTATAGGTTTGAAAATAAATAGTTGAACACAAGATATAGTCATTTATTGCAAATGTATGCAATCAAACAAGTTGAAAATAATTCAATTCCGTTATTGCATTAAGCTCATGACACACAACGATTTAACAGCCAATCATATTTAATAGTATGACGTAACATAATAATAAGCCCCCAAGATAGGTTTTTGCCAGTAACCTATGTCAGCAAAATAATGTGCGTATGGTAGTTTTCTCCAACGACCAAACGGGGATTGTCAGTCCCAAATAGCTCTATTCACAGTTATTTACGTTCACCCTGCAAGTGATTAAGGTTCATGATCGAGGGTCTTTTGGCAATAGCTACTTAAGCAATAATAACGGTCAGTCAATATATCAATACCAATAAAAGACTTGTGTTCGGTTTTGAGCATGTATCTCCACACATAAAACAGTTAAAAAGTGGGCTATGAACTCACCTTAGTAGTACAGTAGATGTAGTGGTATCGTAAATTCAACGATGCTAGGCAACAGCTTCACACACAACCTAAAATATAATGCAAGTTTCAGTTGATAGTCTAAGTCCGGTTTTATCGCGAATACTAGTCATTTAGTCACGAACGAATCTCGTTTTTGTTTAAATGCTTAAAGTATAAAAACAAGGTTATATATCCATATAACTTGTAAGTAAAATGATCGATGACCGATGTAAAGTCATTTTTAATAAATCAAAGTTTATAGCCGATAAGTCGTAATTGTAACTTATAAAGAAAGACGAATAAACATATCGTTAAAAGAAAGAAATAAATAATATCTTGTTATGTCGTTAATTTAATTATAGTTACGAATTATATAATGTATATTTATAACAGTTTTATATTAATTATGTGTATTTATATATAAAACATTAATATTATCTTTATAAAATAATATTTACGGAAAAATCCTCCAAGTTTTACCAATTTATACTTTTAAACCCTAACGATATAAGTTTTACACCGTTAGTCTATATCGTATGGGTCAAGTGACTTTCTAAATGTGTTAAAATAACTAAGTAAACGTTATTTTTAGCTTCGAAAGTTTATGTATCTCGTTTGTTAGCATGGTGAACATTTAAGATGTCGAATAAAATGTATTCGTCATGTTTATATTTTACGAGATAAAAGGACAATGTATACGTGCAAAATCAAAGAAGTGAAATGAAGAAAAATAACAAAGGACTCCATGTTCTCACCTCACCTCTAGAGGTGGGGTAAAATGGTTCGTATGGTTCACTTTGGCACGAAGGATCAATGTAGAATGGTTCACGGCTCAGCAAGGTACTAGACGAGCTAACTAGGTTCTCCTTGGATCACTTCTACACCTCGTACACCTCACCAACTTTCTGTCCCAACTCGACTTGTAATCTTCACGAATTTTGAAGTGTGGTACGTTTAAGTGTGTGCTATCAACATAAGTTTGCATGGTAGCTTATATAGAGTGTTTGGAGTGTGAGGATAAGTACAAAGGGTCACATGAGCTTGTGTGTTGGCTCGTTTCTATGGTGTGGCACCACATTTCCATCCAATCGAAAGTAAACAACCAAAGGAATGTTGCATGCAATCCCTGTTCACTCCTGACATCCACAGTGTATCCTTGTCAGGTTAGGAGTCCATTGGGAAGGCTTGGGTGGCTAATAGTAACATAGGACACGTTTTCATAAATTTGGTTTGTGTGATTTGGGAGGTTTACTTGGGTCAGATTTGGGTGGGTAAACGAACGAGAAATTTAACGAGGCTTGTCATTCTCAATTCTTTGCTTGGTGGTGATTCAATATACGTAAAAATATTGTAGTATCGTGTGTCGAAAATAAAAGAAAACGGGTGCGTTTGTGGCCGTGGGACGCGACAGAAACAAAAGAAGAAAAGAAAAATTATTAAAGGGTGCGTTTGGGCTCTAAGCCTGGTGGGCTTGGGGTTCGTTTGGGCCCAGCAGAAAAGAAAAAGAAAAAGATATAAGGAGTCCGTTTGGTTGTAGTTTGGGTTCAGGTGGCCCAATGGGTCATGTAGGCCCACTTAGCAAGTTTCACGGGTCGGGTTACGGTCCAATAATATTAGTGAGCGATCTCGGGAATTTTCATAGGCTCGGGAAATATATAAATAGTACACGGTAAATAAACGAAACGTATATTATAAAAATATAAACGTTTAAAATATATTCGCGATAATTAGACTATCTAGGTTTGTGTGCAAGCATCGTTCCTAGGCAAAAGAATAAATCACAATTTACCGTTGTGATTTATGTAACAAGTCATATAAAAAAAATTTGTCACTCGTAAAATAGCATTTAATTTAACGCAAGACCATGTATTTTATGTTTATTTATTTACTAATCGTACGGGAAATTACGAGAGGCTACAATACATACCCCTTATAGTGAATTCCGTCCCAGAATTTCAGTTTAAGATGGTTTTCAAGGGTGTCTATGAAAAGAGATGTGGGTACTTGGCGCGAATCTGGTCCTCGCGCTCCCAAGTGTACTCCGGTCCTCGTTTGGAGTCCCAACGAACTTTTATAATAGGGATACGGTTTTGTTTAAGTTGTTTAATTTCCCTATCCATGATTTCTACCGGTTCCTCGGTGAAAAGGAGTTTGTCATCAAGTTGTATCTCTTTCAATGGAATGACAAGAGATTCATCGGATAGGCACTTCTTAAGGTTTGACACTTGAAAGGTGTCGTGAACGCGACTAAGTTCTTCCGGTAGTTCGAGCTTATATGCTACGGATCCTATCCTTTCTAGGATTTTGAATGGACCGATGTATCTGGGGTTTAACTTTCCCCGCTTTCCGAATCGTATCATTCCTTTCCAAGGTGATACTTTTAACATAACTTTATCCCCGATCTGAAAATCCATGGGTTTCCGTTTTAAGTCGGCGTAACTTTTCTATCGGTCTCTAGCGGTTTGTAAACGCTGTTTGATTTTAATAATCTTCTCAGTAGTCTCATGAACTAGATCCGGTCCAGTGAGTTGTATTTCTCCAACTTCTGCCCAACAAATGGGTGATCTGCACTTTCGACCATAAAGTGCTTCGAACGGTGCTACCTTGATACTGGCATGATAACTGTTGTTGTATGAGAATTCGGCTAATGGTAAGTGTTTGTCCCAACCTTTTCCGAAGTCTATGACGCAAGCGCGTAGCATATCTTCTAAGGTTTGAATTGTTCTTTCACTTTGACCATCGGTTTGTGGGTGATAAGCTGTGCTCATATCCAGTTTCGTTCCTAAGGCTTTTTGCAAAGATCCCCAAAAATGAGACGTGAAACGACTATCACGATCTGAGATGATAGAAATTGGCACTCCATGCCGTGACACTATTTCCTTCAGATATATCTGAGCAAGTGTGTTCATCTCATCGGTTTCCTTAATCGGTAGGAAATGAGCGGATTTTGTAAGACGATCAATGATAACCCATATCGTGTCGTAACCAGTAGAGGTTTTGGGAAGTTTGGTAATGAAGTCCATTGTAATACGCTCCCATTTCCATATTGGGAGTTCTGGTTGGGTGAGTAATCCAGAGGGTTTCTGGTATTCCGCCTTTACTCTCGAACATGTTAGACATTTACTGACGTATTCAGCGATGTCAGCCTTCATGTTCGGCCACTAGTACAGTTTCTTAAGATCTTGGTACATTTTGTCGGAACCTGGATGTATGGAGTATTTTGACTTGTGAGACTCATGCATGATGAGGTCACGAATACCTCGAAAGAGTGGGATCCAGTTTCTTTCATTGAAATAAAGCATTCCATTTGATCTTTTCACGAAACCATTATTGTTTTCAGGCATACCATAGATCCTTTCCTTTGGTCTATTTTCCTCCTTAAGAGCTTCGCTTTGGGCGGTAATAATTTGTGCTGGGAGGGGCGAACAAATAGTCATTCCTAATGATTTAACTCTGAGAGGTTTCAGTCTTTCTTTCCGGCTTAACGCATCTGCTACTACATTAGCCTTTCCTGGGTGGTAACAGATTTCACAGTCATAATCGCTAAGTAATTCTAACCAACGGATTTCACTGCTCCTAATTCCAAGTCATGAGTGGTGTAGTTTTCCTCATGTTTCTTTAGTTGTCGTAATTCATAAGCTATTACCTTGTTTCTTTGCATCAACACTGCTCCTAACCCGTGATACGAAGCGTCACAATACACTATGAAGTCTTCACTTCCTTCAGGTAGTGCTAATATTGGTGCCTCACAAAGCTTTTGTTTTAATAGTTGGAAGGCAAATTCTTCCTTCTCTCCCCATATATATTTCTCGTTTTTCTGGGTTAACTTGGTTAAAGGCTTTGTGATCTTGGAAAAACCTTCGATGAACCGTCGGTAGTAACCCGCAAGACCTAAAAATTGGCGAATTTCCGTGGGATTTGTAGGAGATGCCCAACCTTTAACGGCGTCTATCTTTGCAGGGTCTACATGGATACCTTGACTATTAATGACATGTCCTAGAAATTGTACGGTGCGAATCCAAAAGTCGCATTTTGAGTTCTTTGCGTACAACTTCTCTTTCTTGAGTAGTTCTAAGATAATCTTCAAGTGTTCGGCATGTTCCTCTTCGCTACGTGAGTAGATCAGAATGTCGTCGATGAACACTATCAAAAACTTATCTAGATATGGTTTACATACTCGATTCATCAAGTCCATGAAAACTGCTGGTGCGTTTGTCAGACCAAATGGCATTACTTGAAATTCGTAATGTCCATAGCGTGTTCTGAATGCAGTTTTGGGAATATCTTCTTCCCGAAGTCTCAGTTGATGGTATCCTGACCTTAAGTCAATTTTTGAGTACACACTCGATCCTTGTAATTGATCAAATAGGTCGTCGATTCTGGGTAAGGGGTACCGATTCTTTATCGTAAGTTTGTTCAATTCTCGGTAATCGATGCACATTCGGAAGGATCCATCCTTCTTTTTACCAAATAATACTGGAGCTCCCCAGGGTGATGAGCTTGGCCGAATAAAACCTTTATCGGACAACTCTTTTAATTGTTCCGATAGTTCGTTCATTTCAGATGGTGCTAATCTATAAGGTGCTCTAGCTACTGGTGCTGCCCCAGGTACTAGTTCAATCTGAAATTGTACTTGTCGGGTTGGTGGGAGACCGGGCAAATCTTCGGGAAATACTTCTGGAAAATCCTTGACAATAGGAACATTTTCGATTTGTTTCTCTGTTGACTTATTTTCTGTCACATGAATCATGAATACTTGACATCCTTTATTCAAGTGTTTTACTACTCTAGCGTATGAAATAGTTCCATAGCGAGTTTTGCTTTTTTCCCCGTGGACAATGAGAGTTTCATCCTCGAGTGGGATGTGAACGGCTTTTTCGTCACAGTGAATTCTAGCACGATGTTTGGATAACCAATCCATTCCTATGATGGCGTCAAAACTCCGAAGTTCTACAGGCATTAAATCGATGGGAAAAGGTGTTTATAATAGGGTCAGGGTACAATCTTTCATAACGGTGTTGGTGCCGATTAGATTCCCATTAGCCATTTCGATTTCGTAAGTGGTGTCTAGGTTAGAGGGAGTAGTATTAAGTAAAGGTGCGAAAGTCTCTGACACAAAACTTTTATCTGTGCCTGAATCAAATAATATTCTAGCATTATGATGATTTAGTAAGAACGTACCGGTGACAACGTCAGGTGCGTTGCCGTCTCCTAGTACATATGCTCTAGCTCGAGCATTGTTCTGTCCGTTTCCTTTCGGGAAATTATTTCTGATGTGTCCTATCTCTCCACATCCATAGCAAGTAGGTGTTACAGGCAGCGCGTTGCTTCCGGTAGCAGGGCTTCTACAGTTCTTTGCCATATGACCAACCTTTTGACATTTGTGGCACTTGATGGTACAAGTACCATCATGGTGCAGCTTGCATCGGTTACATTGTGGTTTGGAACCATTGTAACCTTTGCTCTCTGTAGCAGCAAATGCCTTGTTGTTTTCTTGCCTTCGGTGAGTGTC
>LBNU01007747.1:16618-52803 GCA_014162995.1 Artemisia annua
TGAGCAGAAAATGAATTGGCAAATGTGTGCATATATTACCGAAAGGAATTTAAAGGAAGAAAAGTTAAGAGTAGAATTAAAATCTTTGCAAAATCAAATCGATCAAACTGTTAAACAAAAACAGGAGATCCAAAATAGTGTTAACACACTAAAATTAGATTTTCAAAGAAAGGAAGCTACACTCCTGAACGATTTTTATAATTTAAAGGCCTTAAAGAATAAACTCGAAAACAAATTGTACACACAAGGCCAAACCATTCAAACTGCTCATATGATACAAAAGCACATTAAACTTCGTGATAAGCATAGTGATAAGGATACAGGATTGCCTAAAACTAATTATCTTAGGAGCGTTAGTGCCTTGCAACCTGCCTTATATGACTTCAATGTGATGCTTAAACCTAATCATGATCCCCCTGATGTGCGTGATACTGATGAGATTGATGCATGTGAAACTGATAATAGGAAAAGACTTGAGGATAGAATGAAGGATCCTATGTGAACAGATCTTCTGGGCCTTAGATGTTGAAAAAATGAAAGCTGAACTCCTTTTGGCTACCCCTCCCCTTAAGTTTGCTAAACCAACGGTGTATCCTCCTAATACACCCATGAACCATGTTCAGATTACGCTTCCTACTAAATGTAAAACTCTTATTAGAATGTATGTTCTGTATCAAATGTTTGCGGATTTTGATAAAACATGTAAAAAGAGAATTACTCCAACGGGTATAACCGAAGGAGAAAGGGGTTTTGAAGTTACAAAAGAATGTTATCTCACCGAAGTCATTCCGTTTTTTAAACGTATCAAAGAACACTTTGAACACATGGAATCGTCTCTTAAAACTGAGATTAATGAACTGAAAGAGGTGTTTAAGAATCAGGAAATGGAAGGAAAACAAACTGTAATAGATCTTCAACATAGTGAGATTGCGAGGAAGAATGCTCTCATCATAAATGATAATTTGATTGCTATGTGCATTGCTCAAGATGTGTTTTATACTGTTACTGATTCCTCGATAACAGCTTCCCAATTTCATGAAATTTCTGTTACATTGCAAGTTTTCCAGAATCGCGTTGTTGAGCTTGAGGGGGAGAATTTAAAACTACGCCAAAAAATTCAAAAAGATGATCATGATAACATGGTCAATCATTTTTCAAAACTAGAGGTTGATAATCTTAACTTGCAATTAAGATACCAACACCTAGAAGAAAGAATTAAAAACTCAACTGTCAAGACATCTTCGGATGCTCCTGAATTTGATGCAGTTTTTGAATTAGCCAAACGGGATGAAAAAATTCAAGCTCACACTAACATGATTCGAAAACTGAAGCTTCAAATTGCTCATTTAAAATCTGAGAAATGTGATGTGTTTATGAATGATCGTGCTGTAAATGATAATAAGTGTGATTTGTTTGATACCCAGAAACCTCCTTGTTTAGATTCTCAATGGTGTCAACTTCAAAACATCATTAACAATTTGAAACATGAAAATGAGTGCTTTCAAACTGAAAACTCAAAAATCAAACAACACTTCAAAGAGTTACATGATTCTTTCAAGGTCTCACGTGTTAAATCAAATGAAAAAGTGTCTTCATTGTTAAATGAAATTGAGAATCTAAAGACTAAGGTGAAAGGGAAAATGAGTGTCAATTCTTGTGATTGCATGCTTTCCAATGCTACTAAAAGGACTATTGCTGATGCCATTAATATTCCTCTACCCCTTAGGAATAATGAGTTTGTTCATAGTGAGTACCTTAGGTATCTTAAGGACTGCCTAGATATTCTTTGCGAGATCATTGAAGAAGTTAGAATGTTGAGACCTATGGACATTGGCATTCGTGATGTGTATTATCTCACCAATAGATCATATGAGCTCTTAGATTATGCTATAGGTACATGTCCTAAAGCGGTTTGCGTGCGTGATAAGACTGATAATTCTCCCTCTAGGGTTAAGAACAAGCATGTCACCTTTAAAGAGCCCATAACTTCAGCAGAACATATCACATCGTACACCAGAAATCTATCAGCTGCTTCTTGTTCTAATGTTCCCATCATTAATTCTACAGGAGTAAAAGTTGACACTAATGCTAGCAAGTCAAAGCCTAGTAGCAATTCAAGGAATGATAGGACTTCGCCAGCTAAAAGTGCTCAAGTAAAGAAAGTAAAAGACCACCTTAGGAACAATAAGACTGATCTGAATGTTGTGAATCGTGTTGATTCTAGTATTTGCTCTAGGCGTACTGAAATTAATTCGAATTCTAAAACCATTTATGAGATCTGTAATAACTCTTTAAATTCTAGTAATCATGATGTGTGTGTTAAGACATATTTGAATGCTTCTTATGATTTCCCTGGTTGTCGTGATGCTTATTATAAACGTGAAAAACGTGTTTGGAAAGCCACAGGAAGGATGTTTACTAATGTTGGATATCATTGGAGACCCACTGGAAGGATAGTATCCATAGGATATAAACGTCCCTTTACTAAGCGATTTCTTTCTAAGGCATACCATAATCGGGTTTGGAAGGAGACTGGTAGAACTTTTCCTATTAGTACCCAATGCGCTAATCATAAGTCATGTTCCCCTGCTCCCCATGTCATGTCTATAGATGCTAGTAATATTTCTTCCACTGTTACTATTAACAATGTATGTGCTAACCAATCGGACCCCACTTCTGGTTGGGGATCCAAGTTTTTCCGTTATCCATATCTGTCTGGTTCCAAATGCAGGTTGTACAAATCGCCCTGTGGTATTTGGACTCAGTTTGCTCAAAACATATGACGGGGGATCGCTCGCGGCTCAGAAATTTCGTGAAAAAGTTTATCGGGACTGTTAGATTCGGGAACGATCATTTTGGTGCAATAATGGGTTATGGAGATTATGCGGTTGGCAATAGCGTGATTTCAAGAGTTTATTATGTAGAAGGGCTTGGGCACAATTTGTTCTCCGTTGGTCAATTTTGTGATTTAGATTTAGAAGTTGCCTTCAGAAAACACTCTTGTTTTGTTAGAAGATTGGATGGTGTAGATCTGTTGAAAGGCAAACGTGGCACAAACCTCTACACTATATCCATTGAAGATATGATGCAAGCATCTCCAATCTGTCTACTTTCTAAAGCCTCTAAGAACAAATCATGGTTGTGGCATCGTCGTTTGAACCACTTGAACTTTGGTACCATCAATGAACTCACTCGCAAAGATCTTGTTCGAGGCATGCCCAGGCTGAAGTATGAAAAGGATCATTTGTGTTCCGCATGTCAACTTGGTAAAAGCAAGAAGCATACTCACAAACCCAAAATTGTCAACACCATTATGGAAGTTCTTCACACCCTTCACATGGACCTTTGCGGACCCATGAGAGTGCAAAACATATTTGGTAAGAGATACGTGTTGGTGATCGTGGATGACTACTCCCGTTTCACTTGGGTTAAATTCCTCAGATCCAAGGATGAAACACCTGAAATCATCATCAAATTAATCAAACAACTGCAAGTTGGACTCAATAAAACTGTTAGATTCGTCCGCACAGATAATGGAACAGAGTTTGTCAATCAACAACTCACCCAGTTCTATGAAGATCAAGGAATTACTCATCAAAGGAGTATTCCACGAACACCTCAGCAAAATAGAGTGGTAGAAAGACAAAACCGTACACTTGTAGAGGCAGCACGAACTATGTTGATCTTCTCCAAAGCACCTATGTACCTATGGGGAGAAGCAATTGCAACTGCTTGTTACACTCAGAATAGATCACTAATACATTCCTTCCACGGTAAAACACCTTATGAGCTAGTACATGGAAGAAAACCCGATCTTTCATTCCTTCGAGTGTTTGGTGCATTATGCTACCCTACCAATGATGGTGAAGATTTGGGAAAACTCAAAGCAAAAGCTGATATTGGAATGTTTGTGGGCTATGCACTTAACAAGAAGGGTTACCGAATCTACAACAAAAGAACCCGACAAATCATGGAGACTATCCATGTCACGTTTGATGAGCTGACCGAGCAAACGGTTCCTGAATGCTTCAGTTCAGGACCCGCACTTAATCTCTTGACTCCTGGACCAATCAGTTCAGGACTTTCTCAACCTTCTACCACAGATGCTCCTTCTGCACCACCGTCTAGTGAGGATCTGAAGAAACTGTTTGATCCAATGTATGATGAGTATTTTGAACCCCAACAGAGAGTCGAACCAGAACAACCAGTCATAGGTCCAGATGTTGCTGATAATGATGAGCCTCAACCTACAAACGAGCATCCCACCTCCATCTCTCTTAGTCAGAATGCTCCATCTTCTAGTCATACAAATCCCACTGATCAACATTCCTCAATTCCTCAAGAAGAAGCATCTGATAACACATTTGAAGTGAATCCTTTTACTCAACCACCTGATGAACCATTTGTCAACATCTTCGCTCCTGAACCATCTACATTGGCAACCTCCTTAGAAGATTCCAACACTGCTACTTCAATACCTAGTCATCAACTTCATGAGCATATCAGGAAATGGACAAACGATCACCCAATTGACAACATCATTGGTAACCCATCCAGGCCGGTTTCTACAAGACGACAACTTGCCACAGATGCTTTATGGTGTTTTGTTGTTAACGTGCTGTCCAAGACCGAACCAAAGGACTACAAAGATGCTTTAACTAAAATGTCCTGGTTCACGGCAATGCAAGATGAAATCCATGAATTTGACAGACTGGATGTTTGGGAATTAGTGCCTCCTCCTGACTGTGCAATGATTATCGCCCTCAAATGGATCTTCAAAGTAAAGCTTGATGAGTATGACGAAGTGTTAAAGAACAAAGCTCGACTGGTGGCCAAAGGATACCGACAAGAAGAAGGCATCGACTTTGAGGAATCATTTGCACCTGTCGCCAGAATTGAAGCTATCAGAATCTTCCTTGCCAATGCAGCTAGTCAGAATATGGTTGTCTACCAAATGGACGTGAAAACTGCCTTTCTCAATGGTCACTTAAAGGAAGTTGTATATGTAAGTCAACCAGAAGGGTTTGTTGATCCTGAACGTCCAAATCATGTTTATCGATTGAAGAAGGCACTATATGGCCTTACACAAGCACCCAGAGCATGGTATGACACTCTGTCCAAATTTCTCCTAGCCAATCAATTCACCAAAGGAGTTGTTGACCCTACCTTGTTCACAAGAAAGTTGGGAGAACATCGTCTCCATGTTCAAATCTATGTGGATGACATTATCTTCGCATCTGCCGCTCCATTGGAATGTGATAGTATTGGTCCCTTTTACCCAGTTAAGTTAACTATGAAGTTAATCTAACCGTGCATTATGGCATAATGATGTAATGAGGTTCTTTGATAAAACAAGATATAAGAGTAAAACGTAAATCAAAACACAAGGTAATTTTCAACGTTTAATTCTTATTAGAAATGAATCAAAGAATTATACCCAAGTGTTTTGCGGAATAAACACTTGGGATTGAAATGACAAGTATGGTGTGTTTCTCCTCACTAAACTTAAGCTAAGCTTAAGTGACAACTAAGGTACAATCGAGCTATCTCGAGTACAAGTATGTTCTTTGGAGGAGAAAAGGGTTTGTGAATGTCAAAGCATTAATTGCACAAACTTTTTCTTTTCTCCTCTTTATGATCCTATTTATACACAAGTATAATACATACTATTGTCCAATGGATTAAAGACTTCATAAGATAAATCTTTAGAAGATCTTGTTTACTGTTGAAGGCAACCCATATTGGGTTAGAAGACAGATAACCTTTTTAGGATTAGGTTGGATTGTAGCTAAATAAGGAAAGTTTGACTTATAAAGTGATAAAGCACTTTATTGGAACAGTTCAAACTTTCCCTCCCAATCCCGCCTATTCTTCAGTCTTCAGGTAGCTTTCTTCAGTCTTCATAGTTGGTGAGGAGACTTGGGGATTCAGTGAGCTATTGTCATCACTCACTGAATCCATCATCTTCTTCTTTGGCTTAGATGCCATTCACTGAGAGTCCGCCTCACTGAATGGAAAACCTTTCTTCGTTAGGCTTGTTCTAAACATCCTGAAGATGACTCACTGAATGACTGTTCACTCAGTGACTTGATTATGTTTAAGGGAATCCAACACTTAGGTTATTTTATGTTCAAATCCTAGTTAAGGAACGCTTGGGTACTTTCAGTGACCCAACAGATAGGTTTGCACAAGAAATGAGTACTGAATTCCAAATGTCCATGATGGGGCAAATGTCTTTCTTCTTGGGACTTCAGATTTCTCAAAATCCACACGGTATCTTCATCAATCAATCCAAGTATGCAAGCGAAACACTCAAGAAATTTGGATTTGAATCATGTGAACCTGTTGACACTCCAATGGTGGAAAGAACAAAGTTGGATGAGGATGTTGAAGGAGCGCTTGTCGACCAAACCAAATATCGAAGCATGATCGGATCATTGATGTACCTCACGGCTAGCAGACCTGATCTCTTATTTGCCGTTTGCATGTGTGCTCGTTATCAATCCAGACCTACAAAGAAGCATTTAGAGGCAGTCAAAAGAATCTTTAGGTATCTACAGGGAACTATTCACATGGGCCTTTGGTATCCAAAAGACACAGCAATGGCTCTCACCGCCTATTCTGATGCTGATCATGCTGGTTGTCAAGATACTCGTCGAAGTACTTCAGGAGGTGCTCAATTTCTAGGAGATAAGCTGCAGCTGGTCATCAAAGAAACAAATGAGTACATCAATCTCCTCAACTGAGGCAGAATACATTGCCATGTCATCCTGCTGTGCTCAAATCCTTTGGATGAGGTCTCAACTATCTGACTATGGTTTTGTGTACAATAAAGTTCCGATGTACTGCGACAACAAAAGTGCCATTGCTCTTTGCTGCAACAACGTCCAGCACTCTAGATCAAAGCACATCGACATTCGACATCATTTCATCAGAGAACAAGTGGAAAAGGGAATCGTGGAACTCTACTTTGTGAGGACGGAATTTCAGCTGGCTGACATCTTCACTAAGGCACTCCCTAGAGAACGGTTTCAATTTATTCTCCCTCGCCTTGGAATGAAGAGCATCACTCCTGAATCACTCACAAGTCTTCAGGAAGATGACGAGGAATAACTGATTCACTTCACATATCCTTTACAACATCACAATGGCTTGCAGTTACTTCAGACTGTAACCCGTTCTTATTATTATGGTTTGCTATTACTTCAGATAGCAACCCAGGCTTCAAATATCCGTGTAAAAATCATGTTTTCATGTTTTCACTGTGTGTGGAATATCCGAAAAGTTGTACGCTTCAGTGCAACCTTTCTAGTAAAAGAAGAGAAGTCTTCTTTTCCCAAAAGAGATTTTGTGGTGTACAAGGTGATTATCGGTCCTAAATTTTCTCGTATAAGTTACCACTCACATTAATGGCTATTAAACGTTAAAATGAAAAAACGGGTCATTAATTGAGGGGGAGCGTATGTGCTCAAAATTTCTGTACCTTTAAAAACTTTGTGCACCAGCCACAGTGAAACTAAAAAGAGTCTCAAAATCAGTAAACGTTTAAAAATTTTATCACATTTCTCTCCAAAGCTTTTTAGAAAATCATTTAAATCAATTGGGATCACAAAATCTCAAAAGATTTGAAATTTTATGATCGGGGGAGAGAATGTGATTTAAATATAAAAACTGATTTAAAAAAAAAGTGATGCTTTGGACTATAAAGAATGTTTTGGACGTAAAAGAACGCTCCCTTATGTGCTGAAATGATAAAGATTTTGGATTTTAAGCATAGTACATATTAAGGGGGAGCAAGTGATTAAATGTGATGTTTGTGGACTTAAAAAGAAGATTTGGACTAAAAAGAATCGCTCCCGTATGTGCTAAAACTTTTAAAGATTTTGGATTATGATCAAAGCACGTACTGAGGGGGAGCAAGTGATTGAAAAATGATGAATAAATGATCTCAAATGAAAGCTCACCCGTATGTGCCAAAGTTTAAAAACTTTCAAAATTGATTCAATCAATGGGCACATATTGAGGGGGAGCAAGTGGCTAAGAGTCTCTCGCGTGTTTTTACAATCAAAAGTAGAAACCGTGAATTGCTTATGACTCAGAATTTGACTCTTGAATTGACGAAACATGTAATGTCGTGAATCGAAATGACTTGTCCTGGCCGGGTAATAATTTCAAGCTGGTCTAACCAGTGATGTAAACGTGTCTCGAAAAGGACTAGTCAAAGTAGAAAGTACCAGTTTCGAGAAACTCTTCTTAGATGTATACTTTGACGGGTCTAACTTCCTTTTAAGGAATGTTAACAACTTCAAGTTAGTTATTAGGGCTAGTTATCACCTAAAAGCTGATAATGGATCCCTTTAACTAAGCAACGTAAACGTGTCCCTCGGGTATATGTCTATTAAGAGCCGATCAATTCAAATAAGTGCAACTCACCCCGACATGTGCAAATTTCTTTCTTCCTATAAGCACATGTTAAGGGGGAGCATTTGAAAAATGATAAAACTCTCAAGGTGTTAACAAAAATGTGTTTCTTTATCATAAACACCTTGAGAGAATTTTCAATGATTTTGGTTATATGGCGAATGTGGAAAAATACCAAAAGACCGACCACTTTAATTTAATGCATGGAGTTATAAGGATGGTTAGGTTAGGTATATGTTCCCATGATCCACCAGAACCGGAGGGATCTTCCCAGGGACAATCCAATAGATAGATTAGAAGTCCTTAGGAATGATTGAAAAAAGGAGAAAAGTGAGAAAGGGAAGAGTGCCGACTGAGACTGAGCTAGGACTGGAACAAACCCAACAAGGTTCTAGTAAATGAAGTCTCGGTAAGCACTGAAGGGGTTGAAGAATTAAAAAGAAATGAAATGAGAAAGGGTGAAAAGAAATAGCCCTCCAATTATTCAACCTTAGGGCAGAAACCGGGTTCAATTCATATGCTACTGATTGTTACCAAGGTAACATCGGTATTGAAGATAAAGACGTCATGGACCCAGTGACGCACTGCACTAAACCTCCCAGCCACTCAAGTTCTCTTAAAAGAGCTTGTTTCATTCTCACGGGGAACCGGTGTAAACTATCGACTAGTCTCTTAGAGCTAGTTGATATTGAAACAGGAGACCCCTCCCTAGTCTCCGAATAGGATAACCAATGTGCACTTATCGAGTCTAGAGCCAAGAGATGCATCAAAAGATCTCATAGGAACACTTGATACTTCTACACTGGTTGTTCAACATTAAGGACACCAGATGTAATATTTTGAGTCCTACGCAGATCTTAGCAATCTGCCGAGAACACTTATGAGGGAATATACATAAGTATTTCCCAGTGATTGAGTGGAAACTCCTGCCAGGGTCAACATCAAACAGCCCTGACAGCAGGTCACTTCGGTAATCTCTTGTGGGTTACGCTTAGTGTGTTCGGTGGTGTTCCAAAAGGTCTACAGTCGTGGGGTGATCTCCAGCGACTCACCTAATCGTTGGTGTACTTCGGTATGTCAGTGTAGGCCCTTTCGGGGGCATCCGATTAGGAACGGCCTTGGTAAGGATTAGAGAAAGTCTTCACACTATGCTGTTGACAATCTCGAAGTCCGAACTTGTAATTGCCGGTATGTTTATTACTAACAAAGTTTTATGCAGCTCAACATACCACACTTATCGTGATCACCACCATCACTCAAGTTCCACATGCTCATACCAACATCTACAAGGAGTCATCAGTGCCTTTCAACCGTAAAGATCTACTCAACAAAGATGTATGAGCATGTTGGAAAGGCGTTTACTCTCCAAAGACCAAGAAGTTGACGATTGAAGCAGATTGCTGAAAAGATGCAGATTCATCATCACATGCTTACACTTCAACATTATAACTCAAGAAATCATGATCAAAGAATGGGCTTCTACTATGCTTCCACAACTCTGATGCACAAGATCATGAACAAGAAAAGTGTAAGCATGACATCACAAAGACTATCACTACATCACAAAGAGACATATACACTCAAAGATGACTTGAAACTAAAGATATGGATGAAGAACAAAGACCAAAGTCAAAAGATCATCATATACATCAAGGAAGTCATCTTGAGTCGTAAATCTATGAAGAATCAACGACTACGAGCTACAACAGCATCTACAAAGATCTCAATGCAAGCAATCAAGGACCAAGATCAACAGAGGATACAATAGTATCTTAAAAGGGGTGACCTCTCTTAGGGGGAGATTGTCAGGAATACGATTTTGGTTGAAGAAAGATTCGGTCACCCAAGAGAAATATTCGGTCGCCCTCGACATGATTTAGCATTGATTAGCTCGTAGTTGTTATATTAGTTAGTTAAAAGTAGTTTAGACGTAGATTAGTTCGCGGAAGAAGGACGGGTCTTTACCCACTGTATACCTGATCCGCAGCCCAAGTGGCACGCCCCAAGTGGCAAAAACACATTGTATATAAACCCCTCTCCATCCTTGGAGAGGGTAAGCCTTCTCTCATAATCTATTTTCTTTTTTTTTTTTGGTTTTCTCTCTAAAGCTTCACTTCTTTCTCTCTCTACTTTCTCTCTCTAAATTTCCTTCTTTCTTTCTCTTGGAACGAACCAAACCACATGTGTATTTGTTTTTGTGATGTTAACTAGTATCCTACATCCATCAATGTTAGGCTCAAGAAAACTGGCCAACCTCCTTTATGGTAACGTGCTTGAATGTCTTGGGAAACATGTAGCCAAGGCATACTAGGCTATTAAGGTAGTATTTAACGCATGAGCCACTGTTTACAATCCCTATGGTTGTGTCGTGCATGGCATAGGAGGAGATAAGAGCTCATAAAATTGGAGAGATATGTATGCCACTCCATGAGTTATTAGGAATACACCCTTCATCCACACAAGTAACATACATATCAATTAACCGGTAAAAGATAGTTAGGGAGTAGTGAAATCTAAGTAAACACAATTTTCTACATATTGTTTTCACAACCACAATAGTTTTAGATATTTTATTTTCTTTTGCATAAGTAGTAATTTTGGGTTAGTTGACTAGTAACTAATTCCGCCCACTCCTTCAAAACCGAGATTTTACCTGCTTTCATAAAAATATAAAAAGACAAAAAAGAATCTTCCTTCCACCCTTAGACCTATTAGATTAGCTTTTCTATCCTAACGAACACTATTCCCTGTGAGAGAACGATCAATCCCCCGTACTTACCAATATCCTATACTACTACGGTCAGGTACACTGCCTGGTGGGGTTGTAAGCCTCTTGGGATCCCTTGAGAGGTAAAACCTGTTGTAAGGTCACAAAACCACGCATCACTTATATGAGCACGAACCCTTGAATGGAATATAGAAATCCAAACCAAAGCAACAATTGATTAATAAAATAAGAATCCCTACACGCAAAAGACAGATTGTGTAATTACAACCACCCCACTATAATTGTTTAATAATAAAGTAGGAACGATTTAGAAACGGAATCAAGTTAAAAGAAATTTAGGGATTCGTATTCTCCATATTCGCCAGAGAGAACTGATAGGGTTTTTGGTTTACACCTACTTTACATGGGTATATAACAACGTAGCCCACTGCTTACTAAACTCTTATTCAACCGTTTCAAACTAAAACCTATGAATATCACTCAACCTTTTGGTTGACTCTTTAAGCATATATCCTAGGTAACTGAGCAACTTATGGCACATAGTGGCACTGGACTTGGAGGACTTTCAAACCGGTTATCATTCAAACACAACATTTCACATAGACTTTGGGACCTCTCATTTAGTAAAAGTATATCTTTTACTATAAAAGCTCTGGTATTTTAATGAATGATAACCCATTTTTTAAAAACGTCTCTTTTCGAGTCGTTTTCTATTATTGTGACTGTGATCCATGAAGTAATACCCCAGATCTAGCATCCGCTGCGGTTTGTGAAAATGGGGGTGTTACATCAACCTTCATGTAACTCTCTTCTAGTCCCACCATATACCGAGTAACTTGAAATTTCACAATTGTTATACTAGAGGGTTTTTGGTATGGCATTCTGTATTGTTCCTTCTCGGTGTCAATAAACCCGTCATAAGAATGTAGTTCCAAATATTCTTCCAGGCATTCTAGATCATCATCATCATCTTCGGGCGGTCCTGTGTACCAATCTTTGTTCAGACGATCTCCAAATATCTCTCGTATCCTTTGTCTTTTGGAATCTTCAAAGATTCGGGTTAAGAACTTACTTGGCTCTTTGTATTTGATGGGTTCGAAACATTTGTTTGATTCATCTTCTTCGGGCGGTCCCATACTGCATCATTTCTTTTGTGTTCATAAAAAGTACCCAAGTAGTGACATCTTCCTTCTTTTGTCCCATATCGTGAAAGTATCCTCCGTCGCATTTGTCTTCGTATAGGTCACATGAGGGCCAAAATTGTTATAACTCATCTTTCCTTTGTTTTATTTGTTGACGCCAATGCACCTTCCAAGTTAGCACAATCTCATTGGGACGGAGTTTATAATTACAATCTTCCCAAATTCTTTGCTTGGTCACTTCATCCACATTTCCATGCGTTATTTTCAATCAATCTTTAAAAGTGAGCATTCCTTCCTCTTCTTTCGTTGTCTTTAGTCGAAGTCCAAAGGTGCTTATTGTTGAATTTTCAGGATTTGTCATCCCCTCCATCACGCTCATCCTTCAAAGTATCGCAAGAGGGCCATAAGGTGTACCATTTATCGGTTCCTAAGTCAATTGCTTTATGAATTTATTTAGATAAAACGTTGGTTAGAAACATCACATATAAAATAAAAATAATGTGTATTGTATGAATGTATTTAGATAAAATGTTGGTCGAGTAATATATGGTTAGTGTTTATACTTTATACTTTTAAAAGTATTTGAATGCGCAAATATCATATATGCCTACAAATATACTTTGTCTCTTTTTATAAACATATACATATAGAAGTAAATCTAGTATGGATATTCATATAATATTTATATACTTATACATTAAATGGATGGGGTCGGGTTCAGGCCTTTCTGTTATCCCTATCCCCGCCCCATCCTCGGTCAACTTGGGAATTCCCGGTCAAATCGGGTTTGGGGATAGGATCCCCATCGGGTACGGGTTCTTTGCCATCCTTAATTCACATTTATCTCCTGTTAATAAATCCGAGCTAGCTTTATCCCAATGATTTAGTCATACCGGATTTTATAAATTTGGCTAAATCATGACTTCCTCTAACTTAGCATTCAATGATGCATTTCTTTGTAAACTTTTAAGTAAGATAAAATCTAACAAGTAAGAACCCTGACTCCTTGATACTAGTTCTCCCAAGTACATAAGGTTTACTATACAAGCCTTCCAAATCACGATGTAGTTGCACATTTGTTATTTGAAAACCCACACTTTCAAACTATTAGGTCAGCGAATTAAAATATGTTACCTAACAACTAAATATCTACTCAATCCATGTGTTAACTAAGGTGGAGCTCAAGTTCCATGGTGGCCAACATGGGACATCCTACTTCAGACAGGTCATTGACATGCGTTTTAACATTCCTGACCGCTGATGCATGTGCTAGCCCCATAGTTTTTCCAGTACATAACACTTTTGTTCATGCCGAAGAACAATCTCTAAGTTTCCTCTTTAATCATGAAAGTTTGGCCTAGTCAACTTATATTTTTCAAGAACATAACGAATTGACAAAGAGTTATTGTGTGCCATCTATCTACATGTATTTTTAAAGACAACCAATGATTCAATCTATTACCATCATAATCTACTAAACCCAATACTTTTGATTATTACTCGAAACCGACATTTTACTGATCTATTCATATGTGATAGTTTTTTGGCAATTGTTTTTCCACACCAATTGCAGACTTTTAGCGCAACTCCAGATTCCGATAATTACACATCAAACATATTTATTCTCTTCTACACCTTGTGTTACACTTCTGTAAGCAAGTTTAAGATGCGTAGTTGGCATGATTACTAAGTATGCGTCCATAGCCCCACCCTGTAGATAGTAATGATTCGTTATGATCATTAGATTTGATCCCTCCATAGGAAAGATACTTGCAATCTATATATGAGTTGTTTAGACGGATATGCTTTAATTGAATTTTAATTTTGGTGGATATCAAGAGTAAAATTAAACTAGATGAGAATTCATTAAGGACACTTGTAAAACAAAATTACCATGTAAGGTTGTAAGGTTGTTTATATGGGCCGGCCCATATCTACATGAGAAACAAACTAGGTCACCATAAAGTAACCCATATTCTTAAAAACAACAAAATGAAGCCCTAGAATTCGTCAATCTTGACCCGAAACTTCTCACATGATGCTATTTGTTTTAGGTAAACAAAGTCGATTTGATAAAATACCCAATTTGTACCCGAAACAGACCTCTTTTTGACCCGAATTTAACGCCCTTTGTTTCCTTCTTTATCCAATTCTCTTCTCATCGGAAAACCAAAAAGAGATCTAGGGTTCCTACAATTTGGTACCCACTTTTACCCCCCCTTTTTATTTTTTTATTTTCACCCATTAAAATTAAAATAATTTTAATTTTTAACTTTAAATTTTTGATTTTTATTCAACAATTAGTCCCTTTGAACGTAATCTGAGGTGGGTTTTGGTTTTTAGTATGAATTTACGGAGTTCTTGAATTTATGGCTTAAATTTGTTAATTTTGACCCATTGAAGTTAAGTGTATAATGTTATGGTTTTTATTGGATAATTAGTGATTTTGTATTCATAGGTCAAATTAATTTTAGATATTATGAAGTGGGTTTTGTTTGTTTTTTGGTTTTACAAGAGAAATGAAGGTGCTTTAATTTGAATTAGTATATGAATATGTGCATGTTTAATTTCCTGCATGAAATTTTTCAGCACTAATTTGTTGCGTTATGCCTTTTTTTGGGTAAAGGGATTATACCCGGTGAAAGCGTTATGCTTTTAGTATGTCATTATTAGCTTTTCTGTTTGTTTGAGAGGGTGTTTGGGATTGGTTGTGCTTATAAGATACGGCAAACTTGTGACTTTGAGTCCATCAAGAATAATTTAGTTAGGAATAAGCAATTCTCACACTGCTTATTAAAGAGAAAGTTAAAGCAAGGGGGCAAGTATAAGGACTTTTCTTTGTTAAAACGCTCTGAAGTGCTTATCTGTATCTTGTAAACTACAATAAGCCGATAATCTGTTGAATAAGCATTCCTAAGCACCCCCCTTAAGTTTGTATGATGTATGTTTATGTTGTTAATAAAGGTCCTTATTGTTCATGTGTTGTTAGTCCACTTTGGCTGTAAAAGCATCTTCATACCATCATACATGATGTGATGTGATTCTTGTCATGGATTATTAACGTCTCTGCCTGTCAAAACCAGGATATCCTGAACAGTTGGGTTTCAAGTCACGGTCAGCACTCTCTGTTATCACCTTTTGGCGGAAGCTAGACTGTTGCCACTGCCACAGTTAAGGGTACCCTCTTAATTCCTGTCTCCTCTCAGTTTTATAGACCGCCTTGATCTTTAGGATACACGCCTTATATTGATACCCTGAACAGTTTGTTTAATAAAACCTGTAAACTGAACATCAGCATTAAAAATACCGATACGAAATGCTTCCATGCCATTATATTCTAGGTATGTGGTATGATAGTTATCCTGTGAACATATGCCAATCAAATTTTGGGTATAAAACAGTGAACATGAGCCTAATATTGTGAAGTTTTGTAAATTAAATATTTATCCCTCAAGGAACTAAAGAGGATACCATGATCAATTTATATAATTTATTTTACAGCGACAGCCTAAAACTTATAAGCACTATTAATTCTAGGACTTGAGGCCACACAATATAATTGAGAAATATCTAATTATAATCTACTGTAATTCTTGATTTGATATAGTTACTTTGAATATTTTATATTTTTTATATCTGACACTTCGAATAATATTTGAAGTAGTGATATACAGTTTAGTATAGTTTGCTTGGTTGTTCATTGACACTTTCACAGTTCAAATATTTTACCAATGTTTTGGTATGTTTATTTATATGTGGAATAGAAACTGTATTACTGCTTGTGTATGTTCTTTCATCATATCTTTATCTGTTTGTGGATATCTGTATATTTTTACATATGGCTCTAGATGTCTCATCCTGAAATTAATATTTTATTTTCGAGTTTTATACTTTGTTAATAACCTTGAGCAAAAACATTCAATGCAGGATTTCAGAGATTAAGTGCTATATGACAACAAGCTGACGAATAAAATGAGTTATTCATCTGATGAGGATGACAAGCCCTTGGTTTTCAAAAGGACCTCAACTGCTGATAAATTAAAGCATTCCTCGCAACAAAAGGCTGCTCCAACTGTTAAGCAGGAAAAACCATCCACTAAACCTGCTCCTAAACCAAAAAGTGACTCTGAGGATTCTGAGGATGACAAACCATTGAGTGCTAGGATTTTAACTGCACCTAAGGGAAATTCAAACCATACAAAAACAGGACCACCCACGAGTTCATCTCAGCGTCCAAAACCACCAGTAAAGGCAAAAGTAAAAGATGAAGATTCCGACGATGAGAAACCTTTATCTTCAAAAATCACATCCAAATCCTCCGCAGGAGCATCTATCAACAAACATGATGATTCTGATGATGATAAACCACTATCATCGAGAGTTAAGCAAAATGGTTCTGCATCAAGGGACAATCAAATAAAAAAACCTAGTGTTGGCGTGAATAAGAGGCCTCCAAATGAGGAAAGATCTTCTGGTCAGTCATTGGTCAAAAAGCCAAAGCTTTCAGATTCATCCACACCAATAAATCGCAAGCCAGCTCCTGCAAAACCAGAGGCTGATACAGATGATGAGAATGACCATGTTCCTATATCTCAGAGAATAAAGAACCAAACACCATCTAGTAGTAAATCATCATCTGTTAAACAGAAGGCACTGAAAGCTAAATCGTCTATTTTTAAGAAAACGAATCAAAAGTCAAAAAAGGTGGTGAAGAATTCAAAATACTCGAAGCCGTCAAAGGTCCCCCCTGGATCCGGTGAAGGGCAGAAGTGGACAAGCTTGTCTCATAATGGTGTAATCTTTCCACCGCCATATAAACCTCACGGTGTTAAGATTCTCTACAAGGGGAAGCCTGTTGAATTAACTCCCGAACAGGAGGAGGTGCATATAAATTATAGCTTTTTCTTTCTTTATTTATTTATTTTTTACCCTTTTTAGTGAATGTGGCAATGACACATTTACGTATGATTGAGCTGATTAATGTTTTATGTCTAAGTGGTCAAATGGGTTAATTTATTTATTTATTTTATTATTATTATTATTTTTTTATCTCAATTGATCTATATTACAATGGGGCATATTCTTGACTGTCACTTATTATTATGCTTGGCTGGTTGTTATTGCAGGTTGCTACAATGTTCGCAGTGATGTTAGACACTGATTACATGACCAAACCTGTGTTCAAAGAAAACTTCTGGAACGATTGGCGGAAGATACTTGGAAGAAATCACACAATTCAAAATTTAGAAGATTGTGATTTTAAGCCAATATATGATTGGCATCAGGCGGAAAAGGAGAAGAAGAAGCAAATGTCTACAGAAGTAAGTTTTGATTAACCAACCCTGGTATGAGAAAGGAATGCGTAAATCTTCCGTAAAAGATGAACACATGAAATTAATCTAGGCATTTAAGATATAAGAGCTGTTTATATATTTTATTGTTTTTTTTTGGCAGGAGAAGAAGGCCTTAAAAGAGGAAAAGATGAAGGTTGAGGAGAAGTATATGTGGGCAGTAGTTGATGGTGTCAAAGAGAAGGTAAGCTCCATGCATATATATTAGTTGATCAATATATCATACATCTGTAATCTCCATGTTTTGGTAATTCTTGATTTCGATAATTAACCAATTGGTAGTGCAGGTCGGAAATTTTCGAGTTGAGCCACCTGGACTGTTTCGAGGCCGTGGGGAGCATCCGAAGGTTCTAATGACGGCTTTTATTTTCTATCTCTTTTATATGTCATGTTTAGCTTAGTTTCTGTAAAGTTAAGGTTTTTGTAGCAACATTGGTCTATAAATTGTTTTTGGAATAGCAAAAATTAATTTATATCTTTGCCGCACAGATGGGAAAGCTCAAAACACGTATCCAGCCGAGTGATATTACAATTAATATCGGGAAGGGTGAGCCGATACCAGAATGTCCAATTCCTGGTCAAAGGTCTGTCTTGTGTATCTTTCTTTATAGCAGATATCTTTTCTAGATGTCATCTGTCTGAAAGCCAAACCTTTGATGCTTGACAGCTGGAAAGAAGTCAGGCACGATAATACTGTCACATGGTTAGCGTATTGGAATGATCCAATAAATGGGAAGGATTTTAAGTATGTGTTCTTGGCTGCTAGTAGTGCCCTAAAGGGTCAAAGTGACAAGGAAAAATACGAGAAGGCAAGGGCATTGAAGGTAAATTCCCTAACTGTTATAAATTGCCATTCTTTTCTTGTCTGAAAATGTAATGGCGTTGATATCTCTTGTACCCCCATGTGGCTGTAGAAACACATAGAAGGCATCAGAAAAGCTTATACTAGAGATTTTGGAAACAAAGACCTGACAAAGAGGCAAGTGGCAGTGGCTACATATCTCATTGATAAACTAGCACTCAGGGCTGGAAATGAGAAGGTATTGTTATAGGTGCTCTTTCTCTCATCTGAGTTCGTTACAAGTGGGTATTTCTTCCATTTTATTTACGGTCGTTTCGTTCGGGTATGTTCTATCTCTAATGAGTCAGAATGGTAAAATGAATAATCTTTGTAGTCATATCCGAAGTTGTATTTAAAATGCTTAAACTTTCCTAGATCATTTAACAAAATACTAGCTATTATTGAAACGATATAATCTTTGTAGTCATATCGGACAAAACCTGTTGTGAATGGAATTTATTAAGTGTTCTAATTTCTTTGTCATTCTCTATATATATGGGAGCTGTTTGCATGCCTTTTTTTTCTTCATGTTACTTTATGTGCATTATAATTAAAGTTTTTTTTGCCCAGAATGATGACTTCATATTTTGATCAGTGTTTTTTTCTTTCATTATAATAAAATGACAAATAAGTTATATAAAAGTTCATATGTTGGGTTGGAAGAATAGCAATGAGCCTTCAAGATTTTGATGTATTGTTTTACTTTTGCAGGATGATGATGAAGCTGATACAGTTGGTTGCTGCACATTGAAAGTAGAAAATTGTGAGCCAGTGCCTCCGAATATTCTCAAGGTAGATTTTGGGTTGTTTTAATTTGCGTTTTCTAAGTGATTATGATGACAGCTCTTCATATTCGTATGACCAGCATAAACGACAGGCTATAGAAGTTAGTCTTTTGGGTACTATTACTGTTTGAACTTACGGGAATCAGATGATCATATGTGTTTAAAATTGATGCTAAGTACTATCTTTAGCATCGACCTTTAGGAAAGTTACAAACCTTCATCGTTGTTGACTAAGCCCTAGCCTTCCTAGAGCGCTGGTTGACTTTTTAGCCTTAAGGGCTTGAAGAAGATAAGGGCATGGAGATTGACTCAACTCTTCAACCTTCTAGTAAAGCTAAACAGCCATCACCTTAAAGAAATTAATAGTTTGCTGTCTGAAAGCATTTTGAGTGATCACTCTTTTTAGCATCGATCATAAGGAGAGTGTAAAAATTATGATACACTTTTTAGAGATTTATAATGATAAACATTGGATAAGTTTGGCAGAAAATGATACAAATTTTGTGAAATGTGAATGACAGTCCTTTTAAGTTAAATTTTACGAAGAGGTAAATACGTCATTCGGGTTAACCATGGATTGTCGAATCTGTTGCACCTATAGTCTGCAACAATTAATTTCCCCGCAAAAGAACAAGATAGCTAGAAGCAAAAACTGTTTATCCAAACATTAATCACTGGTTATCACGACTTTGAAAACGTTAAGTTCAGATAATCAGTTACAAGATGCAAATCAAAACACCCCTTATGTATTATTCTATAGCTAATATCTATAATGAAATTGATAACTGTTTCTGCGTGTAGAAATTCCGTATTTAGGGACGCAGAATGTTTTAATTAGTTGAATGGTTTTGGGCCCCTGTATTATGATGCAAATAATATTTATATGTTTTGATAATTCTCCAGTTTGACTTCCTTGGTAAAGATTCCATTCGATATCAAAATGAGGTTGAAGTAGAGCTTCCAGTGTTCAAAGCAATTCAACAGTTTCGAACAGGTCAGTTGGTGGCTTTATTAGTTGTTCTAAACTTTGATGTCTCTTGAGCTTCATTTTTTATATTCTCTATGTAAATATCTCAGGAAAGAAGGGTTCCGATGATCTTTTTGACAAGCTGGATACTAGTACATTAAATGCTCATTTGAAAGAACTCATGCCTGGTCTCACTGCAAAAGTTTTCCGTACGTACAACGCATCCATCACATTGGATGATATGGTAAGATTCACACTACACTAATTTTTGTTCTTGGCCCACCCTTCTGTTAGTATGGCCATATTCTCAATGTAATGTAAGATCTTGTCTTTGTAATGGTTATAATTCTAAACTCTTTTTGTCACCAAAATATGGAACATTGCAAGGTTCTCAAATGGGTGATTAGCCTGAGAAAACAATAAGTATCTATATCTATATCTATATCTATATCTATACTACATTATCTACACTACTCTAATTTTTGTTCTTGGCCCACCCTTCTGTTAGTATGGTCATATTCTCAATGTAATGTAAGATCTTGTCTTTGTAATGGTTATAATTCTAAACTCTCTTTGTCACCAAAATATGGAACATTGCAAGGTTCTCAAATGGGTGATTAGCCTGAGAAAACAATAAGTATCTATATCTATATCTATATCTATATCTATACTACATTATAATGCATTTGGGACTATTCTATAATTAGAAAGGCTTAAAATTCAGACTTTTTTCTTGCTTATTATGGAAAAATTTCAAAATTAATTTGTTAGGAAGCAAGTTGGTTAAGGAAGTTTGTTAGGAAGCGGTTGGTTGTTAAAACTAAAATTATTTGGTTTAACCATCTCTAATATCCCTACTTATAAAGCATGAAGACAACTAAACGTGTAACCAAATAACGCAAAATATAATCACACGGTACCCGCCGCCGCATTGCGCGGGTACTGTTCTAGTAATGAATTATAGCTGGCAACTTTCTATCGATACAGATGTTTAATAAAAGGGGTATTTTAGATTTGTGACCATTCGTCCAATTTATTCTTTAATGTGTTCACTTAAGTGTTTTTATTAGGAAGAAAGGGTATTCTTTTTGCAGATGCTTCTCTTAATTGCAAGACTGATCTCACATACTTTTCTTGTGTTCTTTCTTGCTGGTCACAGTTAAATAAGGGCATGAAGGGTGAAAGTGTTGCTGAAAATGTAGTCGTTTACAACCAAGCAAACAAGCAGGTAACCTCATAAAAACTTTATAATGCTGTATTCATGTTTGGTTGAGTCTTAAATTGACATTGTGCTTGACTTTCTGTAGGTCGCAATCATCTGTAATCATCAGCGTAGTGTTTCAAAGACTCATGGTTTACAAATGACGAGGTTGAATGAGAAAATAGACGAACTAAAGGTAACACTTTGTTACTTCTCCCTAGGTATGGTACCAGAACTGGACTGAACCGGTTCCAGAACTGGAACAGGAGGAACCGAGAACCGTACCAAGTTCTTCGGTTTGGTTCCGGTGCGTTACTCGGTTCCGGTACGGCCGTACGGGATTGTTCTGTAATTCCCGACAAGTACCAAAGTGTGTTTAAAAGATCTAGACTCTGTTGTCGATCATTCATAAATGACATGCTATAACGACACAAGCACAAAAAAAAATGTCTCCAACAATGCAAATCATTTCAACAATTAATTGTTCAATTTAAAATAAACAAAAAGAGAAAATGTAAGTTTGTATTTTTCTAAAAGTATCAAGTCCACTTCATATTATTAATCTACTTATTGTATTTGTCTTTAATTCGATAACAACTCTCATAAACAATTCACATGATCATGATAAAAAAGAAAAAAAAAAAAATGATTTTAAATAACTTACTTCCATGTTGATGAATAATGTTGATGTTGATATTAATGCTATTAGTAACTAAAGAACCAATAGTTTGGTGGTATTTGGAATAGATTAAAGGTTAGAGTTTTGATTTTTCATAGAGTTTTTGGGTTTTAGGTTACAGAGTTTGGTGATTCATATGAGCCGAGGTGTCCTTTTTTACATTTTCCTTAAAGCTGCTTGTACACAAAGTCCAAAACTTCCCATTAAAATCCCATACTTTCAAAAGAGTCTTTTTCAGGAAAGTATGGCGGTCCCGACTCAAACCGTCCCGAGGACCAAAATTTTGGAATTCTAGGAACTGAGAACCGGACCATGGTTCTAATTTTCGGTTTGGTTCCTAGTCGGTACCGGTTCGGTTCTTCGGTTATTTTGGTTCTCGGTTTTTTTGGACACCCCTATTTGGGGGAATTCACTGCCCGGAATCCAAATTTCAGTTCTATGATCTTATAATTAAGGTTATCTAACATTGTGGGTACCATTTATATGAGGCAGTTATGGGTCCTTATGTACATATTGTGACTACATATATTTATGATGATATTCTTTTTCTTAGGCTCTTATAGAAGAATTGGAAACTGATTTAGCTCGTGCGAAGAAAGGGAAGCCTCCTTTAAAGGGTTCTGATGGAAAGGCGAAGAGGAATCTGAACCCTGAAGCGTAATACAACTCATCTTATTGAGTAGCATTTTTAACTGGCATACCCTATACTGTTAATTAGATTTTATAGTGTCATTGCTAATTAAATGTGCAGGATACGGAAGAAGATTGATCAAACTAATGCAAAGATTGAGAAAATGGAACGGGATAAGGAGACCAAAGAAGATCTGAAAACAATAGCATTGGGTACTTCAAAAATCAACTATCTTGATCCTCGAATAACTGTGGCATGGTGTAAACGCAGTGAAGTTCCCATCGAGAAGGTAAGAGCATGTTGTACTTTTAGTTAGAGGTGGAAATTTTGTCCCATTTACTTACAAACGGGTCAATTTAGTAGTGGGTAATTTATCAACCAAGTCAAATATCAAAATTTTAATAATTGGGTAAGCTTAGTAAAAATTGTCATTGTGAAAGCAAATATCTTGTTTTCCACCCAACTTGGCATATCTAGGTCAGTAGAAGAATTATTAACTTATCTTTTAATCTAATGCAGATATTTAACAAGTCCTTACTAGCAAAGTTTGCTTGGTCGATGGATGTGGATCCTAGCTTCAGGTTCTGAGCTCTTGTCGCAGTGCTAGCAGACAAACTCAACTAGCACCAACTGCCCGACCTAAAAAAAAGGGAAAAAAAAGTAAAAAAAAAAAGTAATTGAACAGAGAGGAAACTATGGATTTTACAATTTTTGTTATATTTCTATTTTATTATGTTATGTAGTGACTTTTGCGGAAAATTGATGTTGTACTAAGCATGTTAAAGAAACTAATGATGAGTTACTTGAAGAATGTGTCAACTTTCTCATGTTATGCGACACGCTAAGCTACGAGTTCTTTTTCAAGTGTTTGAACGTGTAAATAGCAATTTATTGTTAGAAATATGCCAGGGAGATGAAGCTGCAAACTAAATGCGTCTTTAGCATTTTTGTTCTAGTTTTATGATTTGATTTTTGTATGATTATGAGAAGACAATGGAAGATTTTAACCTACGGATTTACTTGTTTGTTTTATATGGCTTGAGTAGTTATACATTTGGACAATTTAGCTGCATCCAAGAGTTTCACAAGCGACTAATAAACATCCTAATTGCTCGTTGCTGCGTAAAAGAAAATCAAGAATGTGTTTAACGATGGTTTGAATTAGCTTCATAGGCCGAGTGTTAATACTACCTTTTCGTATTTGCAATCTTTTCCATGATTTGTTGATTCTACGAAGTGACAAATTGATGGCAGGTAAGGTGGCGTTTAGTTGTAGAAAAATTTTATTGTTTTTCTTATCAGATTCTTTGAAAAGTGGTTTTTCTTCTCTGGAAAAGAGTTGAGAATTTTGAAAACCCGTATTATATGAAGTTATGATTTTCCATTTCTAGATTCCTCAACGGTGAGCGACGGCGAGGATTGAAAGCGGAGATGTTACCAATGTTGATTACGGATAGAATTAGATACTTGAATAGTAGATTGTGATTTTTTTTTTTTTTTTTTTTTTTTTTTTTTTTTTTTTTTTTTTTTTTTTTTTTTTTTTGAGTTTTTTTTTTTTTTTTTTTTTTTTTTTTTTTTTTTTTTTTTTTTTTTTTTTTTTTTAGTTAGTTAGTGCTATTGAAGTACTTTTTTTTCATGTTCCTTTTTCATAATTTTTTTAGGTTTTCGTTTGTTTGTTACCGTTTTAGTACGTTTTGACCGTTTTTCTACGTTTCGTCCATTTTTTTACGTTTTCATCCGTTTTTTTACGTTTTCGTCCATTTTTTACGTTTTCGTCCGATTTTTTACGTTTTCATATGTTTTTACGTTTTCGTCCATTTTTTTTACGTTTTCGTCCATTTTTTACGTTTTTGTCTGTTTTTTTAATGTTTTCGTCCATTTTTTTACGCTTTCGTCTATTTTTTTTTATGTTTTCATCTGATTATTTACATTTTCGTCTATTGTTTTACGTTTTGATAAGTTTTTTTTTCGTTTTCGACCTTTATATACTATTTTGTCTATTCTTTTAGGTTTTTGTCATTTTTTTTACATTTTCGTTTTTACGTTTTAGACAATTTTTTTACGTTTTCATTTTCTTTTTTATGTTTTCGGTTTCGTTTTTACCTTTTTTTACGTTTTCGTTTTTTACGCTTTTGTTTTACGCGTTCAACCTTTATTTACGGTTTTATCTCATTTTTTAGGTTTTCGTCTGTTTTTTTTTACGTTTACGACTGTTTTTAACGTTTCTATCCTGTTTTTGTTTTCGTCTGTAATTGTACATTTTCTTAAGTTATCTTACGTAAAAAAAAGTAAGAAAAAAGAAAAAAACGTAAAAGAACACACGAAAATGTTTAAAAAAAGACAAAAACGTAAGAAAGAAAGCGAAAACGTAAAAAAAGGCGAAAACGTTAAAAAAACTGACGAAAACGTAAAAAACGGACGGAAAACCTAAAAAACGGGCGAAAACGTAATAAAACAGACGAAAACGTAAAAAACATATGAAAACGTAAAAAAAAGGACGAAAACGTAAATATTACAAGCAAAACAGTAAAAAAAAAATGGGCGAAAAAGTTAAAAAACGGGTGAAAACGTAAAAAAATGGACGAAAACGAAAAAAACGGATGAAAACGTAAAAATACAGACAAAAACGTAAAAATACAGGCAAAAAGGTAAAAAAAAATGGGCGAAAACGTAAAAAAAAATAGACGAAAACGTATAAAAAACGTAAGAAAACGTAAAAAACAGTCAAAAAACTTTAAAAAATGGGCGAAAACGTAAAAAAACAGGCAAAAAAGTTAAAAAAACGGACGAAACGTAAAAAAACAGTTGAAAAAGTAAAAAAACGAGCGAAAACGTAAAAGACGGATGAAAACGTAAAAATACAGACGAAAACGTAAAAAAAGGGTCGAAAACGTAAAAAACAGGCGAAAACGTAAAAAAACGGGCGAAAACGTAAAAACATAGATGAAAACGTAAAAAAAACAAATGAAAACGTAAAAAAAATGGATATTGAGAAAGAGATGTAGGTTTTGTGAAAGAAGATGTAAAAGTGAAAGAAGAGGTAAGAAGTGAAAGATAATGTCTAAAATTTAGAAGAGGAAAGAAGTGAAAAGAAGCTCTCTTATGTCTGCAAAAAAACAAACATAAACCTCTGCCCTCCTGCAGACAAAAAAAGTGAAAAGAGGAAAAAAGTGCTTATTGTGAAAAAGCAAACGACACCTAAGTTATGCATAATGGTTTTTCTTTGAAATTATAATTTAACATCTAAGATGTGGTTTTGTATTTCAACTACACGAACACTATCAAAAGAAAACATCAACCAAAAATGAATAGATATTCAAATGACACAAAAACAACTATCAAATACATGCCAACCATATTGTCACATAGTCGTAGTTTATGACTTGACAACTCATGAAACCTTAGTGCTAAACCCTTGATCTCTTCAAGAGGTATATGGATGGAAGGTACAACACAAGATGTTTGAACATCAGTATATCACAACCAGACGCTGATGTAGACACATTTCTACAAAATACAGTTGTGATTAAATACCATTTAGACACATTTCTACAAAATACAGTTGTGATTAAATACCATTTCTATAATAAAACACTATATTTGTCAGAATGTTGACGCATTTGGATTTTTGTTTCATGTGATATATTTTATTTTTAGATTACTCTCAGCAGTCACATCATTTCTTCTTCCACTTCAGCGTCACATCATTTTTCTTTTCCTTCTCACTTTTCATCATTAATATTTACCACTCCAAAACCTTTTATTAAAATTATCACTTTTATATAAACATGCCTTATGAAATATCCCACACACTTACAAACCAAATAATTAATAATAAAAACGTTAAAGAGGACCAACTTTGCACGCAACCATATGCAGTGAGCCGGTCACCTTTGATACCATTTTTTTCTCTGTCATGCGTAGGTTTGCATCTCCTGGTGGTGTCGTGCACGACGAAGGCATCTCAGTCATTTTTTCTAGGAAATGTCCAACGAAAAACCCATGATAACACTCTATTGGGAGTAATCTTATACTACTTCCGTCCCAAAAAAGTGTCCATATTTTATTTTTGGATAGTAATTATGACTGATTTTCCTAATTTACCCTTATATAAATTATGAGGGTAAAAATAATTTTTTATCAATCAAAACTAGCATTAATTACGCATATCGCATATCATAATTTGTTCATTTTTGTTTGTGGACTCTCTTTTTAAGACGGAGGGAGTATAACAAGAGTGTATTTAGTATTTACTATTCGTGCATTTTTTTTATTTATATATTTAAATAGCAAGCTTCCATCAAGTATGGTATGGTGTTTGAATTTGTGCGTATAATTAACTAAGAGCATCAACAAGCATAAAGTCTTTAAACTTTTAAAGACTTGATGCATTTAATTTTTTTTTTGAACAGCAAAATTATATTAAACCACAAAAAACTAGCAAGGAGCTAGGATTACATCACAATAAGGTATGGATTTTTAAACCAATCGTCCCGACTAAATGAACTTTTACTTCTAAACCTACACCAATAAAAAGAACTAGACACCACATTATCATAAATACTTGCCTTCAAGGGGGTTTTAACATCAAACAGGAGCGCATTTCGATATATCCATATATTCCACCATAATGTATAGAACGTACCTTCGAACATCATTTTCGCCTTAAACCCAAGCCGCAACGACACCAACCAATCAACCCATTCAACATACGAATTACAGTCCACATAAATAACATTCCACCACACTGCAATCCTACGAGCAATCTGTCGAACAAGATCACACTGAAAGAACAAATGATCTGAGGACTCCACCCCACAATTGCAGTTAGGACACTCAATACAAGGAATATCTATACCTCGACGGGAAATATTAATACGTGTTGGAAGGGCATACATCTTTATTTTCCATGCAAGAACATTAATTTTTTTTGGCACATATTTCACCCATCTAGTCCGGGAATGAACACTCATTATCCGCTTCTCATCAATAGCTCTCCGAATGGAAGCCACCGAAAACTCCCCCGAACTCTCCAACGTCCATCTCCATCTATCTTCTATCGGACTAAAATTAACCGTGTTAACCAATACCAAAAGAGCATCATACTGTTCTCTTTCTGCTCCACCCCTAGAATTACGACGAAAAGAAGCTTCTATACTGGAATTACTCATCTTTGCACGAACCGTAATATCCTTACAAGTCTCAAGCGCATATACCCGCGGAAAAAGATCTTTGAGAGCTCCATCACCATGCCAATTATCATTCCAGAACGACGCTTTATTCCCGTTACCAAGCTTTAACCGCATAAACTGTCACATTAACCCCTTGACTCTTCAAAACCTTTATCTCATTTACAATGGTTTTCCAGCATGTACGAACACCCGAAATATTCAATGAGTTCACACCTCCATCCTCCCCATGGATTGCCTTAATAGTTTTCACCCACAAGGATGATTTATGAGAATAAAATTTCCAGAACCACTTAATCAATAAACCTCTATTCAAAGCATAAAGGCTAGCAACTCCCAGACCCCCACGAGCTTTATCCATCAACACATCATTCCATTTGACCCAACTAGCTTTCTTACTTTCCACCTCATTCCCATTAAAAAATTGGCTACGAATAGACTCTAATGTTTTGAGCACACCAATTGGAACCCGAAATATAGACATGTGAAAAATAGGAATAGATCCTAGCACTGATTTTAATAATGTTAGGCGGCCACCAATAGATAACGTTTTCATTTTCCACTTTGACAAACGAGATTTAACCTTATCAACAACCTCCTTCCAAGCATCTACCCGATTCATCGAACCCCCTACTTTAGTACCTAGATACAAAAAGGGGCATTGAAGAATAAGACATCCAAGTTTGGCAGCAGCTTGCTTCACTTTAACACTATCCACATTAATTCCCAATATCTTGCTTTTGCTCATATTAATTCGAAGACCTGAAACACGGAAAAAACAATCTAACACATGCACCAAAGTGTTAATATTATTTTCACTCCATTGCCCAACAAAGACTGCATCATCCGCGTAGAACATATGAGAAAGAGTCACCGATTGATTCAACTTTATGCCCGTGAACAAGCCCGTATCCACAACCCTTTGAAAAGATAAATGAAGACTCTCCATAATTAAAAGGAACAAAAACGGGGATAACGGGTCACCTTGTTTCAAACCTTTATAAAATTGGAATTCTTCGGTTGGACTACCATTGAGAAGAATAGACCCTCTCGAAGAACCTAGACAAGCTTGAATCCATTCACGCCATTTTTTTCCAAAACCAAACTTCTTTTGAACCTCATCCAAAAAATCCCATCTAACAGAATCGTACGCCTTTTGAAAGTCTACTTTGAAAATAATAGACTGTTTCTTCTTTTTTTTACACCACTGTAATACCTCATTCAAGATGAACGGCCCATCTAGAATTTGTCTATCCGCAATGAACGCCGATTGAACCTCACTCACAATATCCCCCAAAACTCTCACAAGCCGATTCGACAAAATCTTCGCAATCAACTTATACATACTACCAATAAGACATATCGGACGAAAATCTTTAACCATATTAGCATCGGGAATTTTCGGAATTAGAGTAATGAAGGAAGAGTTACACCCTTTCGGAAAATTCGCGTTTGAGAAAAAATACCTCACAGCCTCGACAACATCCTTTTCAATTGTAGACCAAAAATGTTGATAAAAAACAAAAGTGAACCCATCGGGACCCGGAGATTTATCGGTACCACAATCCCAAACCGCTTTTTTTATCTCTTCATTTGTCACCTCACATTCTAATTCTTCCTGTTGTTCGACATCTAACTGTCTAGGGAATTGCATATCAACAGTAGCTCTAACATCAGGTGGTTTGCCAAAACGATTACTAAAGTGACTAACGAATTCCTTTTTAACATCAGATGGTTTGTCGTTCCAGACCCCATCTACCATGACCCCCCGAATATTCTGTTGATGACGTTTTCTATTTAACATCCCATGAAAAAATCGAGAGTTCTCATCCCCTTCCACAGCCCATTTGATCTTCGCCTTTTGAGCCACGTCCATGTCATTGAATTTATCCAATTTTTGCAGCTCGTTAAGCAACTCCAACCTTTTATTTACCAATGCTTCTGTTCCATTTCCATTATCAATCTCGACATCTAACATATTGATCTCCTTTTTATATTTCTCACTTCGCCCCTTACGGTCATTCCTGTTCCTTGTAATCCACTCGCGAATCTTGACTTTAACAAATTTCATCTTACCCATAAAACTGATCATACTATTATGCGCATTACCCGGAGCTGTTTTCCACATATCAATAACATATTTATCAAATCCTTCCAATTCAATCCAATGATGGAAAAAACGAAAAGGAATAGGCCCATAATTATGAGCATTCTCACGAAGCAATATCGGACGATGATCCGAAAGATACCGATCCAATGTAACAGCCGAAATGTTAGGAAGCATATTAAATAGATTGTCAGATATAAAAAATCTATCTAATTTACTCATCTTCGTAGCCGACTTATGACACCAAGTAAACTTACTACCTCCTAACGGAACCTCCTCCAGACCCGCGTTTGCAATAAAAGCATTAAATTCATTGGCCCCATTAATATTAAACACTGAACCAAATCTATCATTTTTATATCTCACCTCATTGAAGTCGCCCATGACTGTCACCTCCCCGTCCCACTGGTTTAACGTATGAGCTAGATAATCCCACATAATTCGTTTATCTCTAGGATCATGAGGACCATACACCACCACAATAAGAAGATTAACCCCACTCTTAATCCACAATCCCCGAATAATTACAAAATAATCCGAAATCGTATAAGATATTTTTTTAAAAGCATTTGGATCCCACACACACAGAATACCTCCTGAGTTACCAACCGAATTACCATGAATATGATCGAACCCATAATTACCCCAACAACTCCTAACACATCGAATATCCATAGATTCCATTTTGGTTTCTTGGATCGCCAAAAAATTAACTTTATTAGAGACACATAACTCCCGCACCCAATCTTTTTTGGCCTTTTGGGCGAGGCCTTGAATATTTAGGGATAAAAAATTCATCTATTAACCAATACCTCTCCATGTGATTCAATGATCTCGGACAAGTTATTAACACATCCCTCCATATTATACCCCATCGTTTGACCAACTTTGACAACTTCTTCCATTAAACCCAGAAATGAGCCTCCCGACCGTGGAGCCTCCGATATTTTAATTCTCCCATTACTACCAGATTGAGACCCACCGTCCATTGAACCTTTATTAACACTGTTAACATCGTACCTGTCTTGCATTTATTTCTTGCCACTCCCTACACCCTCCTCTGAATTTGGCGTAAATCCTGGAGGATATTTCAAACTTTGGTCATTATTAGAACTACCTGCATTAATAACCTTCTCTTTGTTATTCAGTAAAGAATAGATACCAAATGGATCTTCTGACTTATTTTCCTTAGGCCCAATCGAATCATCAAAATTAGTTTCTGGTATTTCAGCCGAATCGGACTTTTCATCCATACTACCAGATTCTTGCTTCATAATATCCTCTTCCATATCCCCATCATCAACATCATCTTCATCGTCAGACTCCTCCAATAACTCAGGAACCCATCCTGGAACCTCCTTAGCCCTGACCCAATACACCTTGCCTCGGAATATCAACTTGAAGTCATCAAAGATATTCATATGAGACTTAGTATAAATACACAATCTCTTCGAATGTAAACAACTTTCATCTTTATCATCGACATCTAGTAACTCCCCCCATTTATCAGCAACTTTTTTGAATGTATTTCCGGACCAAAATTTGAACGGTATACCTTCTAACTCCACCCAAACGATTCTGCCATTAGGGATGAATTCGATATCTGCTTGTTTAATCTCTGAAAACCACGAATTTACCCCAACATTATCGCGAAACAAGTCTTTAGACATAAAAGAATCAAATTCCATCATCACCCATAATTCCCCCATGTACCGAATTCTAATGTCCATAAAACCTTCATTGGTTAAGACCGTCTTGAGATTAGAAAGAGATGCGAATTCCTTCACCCTTCCTAACAAAGTATTACTCAAATCCTTTGTGTTCAAACACTCGTCATCCAATACAATACCGGGAACATCAAAGTTTTCCCCCGAACCAGCCTTATCGTTAGACTTAACCACATTAACAAACGATTTTGTTCCAACATGTCCCCCATTATCCTTGAAAGAATTCATAAAGGTACCTCTACTGGTCTCATCATTCTTCTTTTCGGTAACCTTCTTATTCAAAGGTTCTCTCTGGAATCGCGCAATGTTAGCTTGAAGTTTAAATCGATTAACCCAAATCGTACTAATGTTTCCCACCAATCGATCCACATTGAAAACATTAATAAAACGAACAAAGCCAAATCTTTTGCCTTCTTTAGATCTCTTCACCGGAATAAACGAATCGACAACGTGCCCATATTGTTTACAAACATGAAACAGCTCCTTAGCAGATAAAGATTCTGGAAAGTTTGTGACATAAATCGAAATAGAAATCCTAGCAACATCATCTTCCTTTGATCTAAAACTCACCATACTCAATGCAAGAAAAAACGAAACTACCTTTTGGATTGAAGGGAGATCAATGAACCACAGTCCTAACGAAAATGGATCCTAGATCAATAAATACAAGACTAACCCTTAATAATCGATGTACTACCTATGTTGTACCACTTCTGTTGTCCCGCCTCTGGTGTCCCACCTATGACGTCCAACCTCTGTTGTCCCGCCTCTGGTGTACCACCTATAACGTCCCAACTATAGTTTCCCAACTTTGATATTCCATTCGAATTGAATCAGGGTNTGAAGGGAGATCAATGAACCACAGTCCTAACGAAAATGGATCCTAGATCAATAAATACAAGACTAACCCTTAATAATCGATGTACTACCTATGTTGTACCACTTCTGTTGTCCCGCCTCTGGTGTCTCATCTATGACGTCTCAACCTCTGTTGTCCCGCCTCTGGTGTACCACCTATAACGTCCCAACTATAGTGTCCCAACTTTGATATTCCATTCGAATTGAATCAGGGTTAATAGATTTTTTTTTTTTTTTTTTTTTTTTTTCGATCTATGAATTGTAAAGGATTTGCACTTTGGTTAATGATAGTGACATAATGAATTGAAAGGGATCTGCAATTGAAAAAAGTGATAAAAAGAGGTGAATAATGGCGTTTGAACCCGCCGGATTATTCGATCGGAAATCGCCTTGAGTGATAAAAAGAGGTGAATAATGGTGACTTGATGCATTTAATTATATCTTTCAACAAGTCATTTCTAGAACCTCCTCCAATACAAAAAGCTTTCTAAAAACTTTACAAACCTTCTCAAATAATCTCCATTTAGGCTGTGTTTGGCGAGGGCTTATATGGGGCTTATAGGGGTTTGGGCTTTTAAAATAAGTCAGCTAATAAAATAAGTCTCGTTTGTCATGGGGCTTATGAAAGGGCTTATAAAATAAGTCGGCTGAAAACTTTAGCCTGAGGCTTTTGAAGAATAAATTACCTATTTACCCATAAAAATAACTAACATATACAAAAACTCATTTAATTATGTCATTTTTAGTAATTTTGCAATAATAAGTCCCAGCCCTAGCCCATTTGCCAAACAAGTTTATCAAAATACAAATTTTAATTTTGGCTTATAATATAAGTCCCAGCCTCAGCCCCAGCTGTAGCTGTAGCCCCAGCCCCAGCCCATTTCGCCAACATACCCTTAATGAAAATGGCTTGGTGAATTTGTTGTTAAACACTTGGCTTTCACCAAGCTATTCAACTAAAACTCATTAGCAAAGCTTTTGTCATAATGGGTCAAGTCATTCAAATGACTTTGTCAAATACAGTAGTAAAAAGTCTTTATATACCTTGCATTGCGGATGCTCTTGGTTGTAAAATGTGGGTTGTCCACTAGTCCGTTTCTAATAATTATCACCTTCTACTTATATGTATTTCATGACCGTTCAGTTTTTGATTTAAGAGCTTAGAGCCTTAGATTGTTTTTTTGAATCTTAAATTATTTTTGGCGATTTTAACCGAACTCACCTTTTATACTAAAGTACATAGATCATTCGTTTAGAGCACTGGGTACCGTGGTGCCGTCAGGCTCGTGCCGTGGGAGTTTTTTGTTGCCACGTCAGCAAAAAGCTCCATGGCACCAGAAAACCCACGACACCACATTTCAGAGGTATCCGTTGGCCCCAGAATTTCTGGTGCCGTCGGCCAATTTTTTTTCTTTTGCATAAAAAAAATACACAATATTAACTAAAATAAACTTCATTAATTAAAAAAACACATTACATTAATACAACTAAAACACATTGCATAGAAAATAGGGACTAATATTGCAAGAAAAACACTAACAAGGACTAACAATGTAAACTTTCATAACAAAAGGTTTAAAGTGAAACTTTTAACAAAATTAGAAAAATAAAAACAAAAAACGTACCTTCTTCCTCCTTGAAAAGCTGCGGCGGGAGAAAGAAAAAAAAAACAAAAAAGCTACTGTATCTTTTTACAAACAAACACAAAAAAACACAAAAACAATCACACACAAAATAGCCGTTAGCCCTTTTCAAAGAGAAGAAGAAAAAATAAAATAAAAGAAAAGTAGTGATGGCGCTGCGTGGTTGGGACGGCGCGAGGGCCGACGGCGCCAACCACGGTATAGTGCGCCGTGGCACTTTCTTTCGGCTGGTAGGATAGCACGAGCCGAAAACGCGACGATACCTCCCGCTCTTAGCTTCTTGAACTTTTTGCAACTTTTTTTCCGTAACTCTGTTTATCACACGGATAGTTTGCTAATTCAGAATTCATGCATTTGATATGGCTCTTTTTTTGGGATATACGTTAAAGACTGATCTCGTGTGCTTGCACAAGAAGAAATAAAATGTTCATATTACCATCTCTCATTTTTCCCCTCGCACATAAAATCTTTTCCATAAACATATGCATGAACACGAAAACATATACCTACATACATAACTTTGTTGTTGAGAGTAAAATATAAAAAATAAAAAAAAAGAAAAAAAAAAGACAAAAGGAATGGTAAAAAGAATTGGAAGAGGAGAAGAAAAATAATTGCTTTTAGTTTTTTGTTCACAAGTCCGGAAATTAAAAGAGGATAAAACCAAATTAAGCTTCAAAATCATCTTTTCATAAAGTCTTCCCAATTTGATAAAAAAATTAGAGGGGAAACTTGGCATAAGTTATTGTCCGTTCTCTTTATGAAAAAAATAAATAAAAGAATCTCAAAATCAGGGGCGGAGCCAGGAATTTACGTTAAGGGGGGCCGTAAGTAATTTGTATAACGATATATAATTCATAGGTCGGTTACTTTATTGGTTTAGTAGTTCATCAACTGCTTGATTGACTTTAAATACATTTGAAATTATAATTATGTCTTTAAGTTATTATGTATAATAAACCTTATATTGTTAGTAAAATACTAATGTATCTTAAACACACTTGAAATTACAATTATGTCTTTAAGTTATTATATATAATGACCTTAAATTATTAATAAAATACCTTAGATTATTAATAAAATATTTATCTATCTTCTTATCATACATAAACAGTTCAACATTCTAAATTAACTAAATTAACTAGATATCATGCTTTGCTGTTCTTTTTGTGTTATGTTAAATAACAAAATATAAAAATTGAATTAAAAAGGAAAACATGCAATGAAAATAAGTTTCACTTTCCTAAGCAATATGACAAAAAAACCTTGAGTACGTGTACTCTTACTACACCCACAATACGTGTACCTTTTTTACATTACACATACAATAACTCCACCACATGTACATCTTCTAGACTTCTACCTCAAATAACTTTTCCATCAAACTATTCTTCCCATTGTTCAGACAAGAAAAAAAGAAAAAAGAAAAAAACTATTTTTCCTCAAACTTTCAAATCTTTTTCTCAACTGGGTTGACGATGGAACTGTGTGTTTCATAGGTATTTGAAGAAAATGGGCAAACGGTGGCTTAAAGCAGTGATTGCAGAAAATACAAGACTAATGAAATATCAGAGATATTGGGAGAGGCTAGATTAAAGTGCTCATAAAACGCTGACCGGAAACCAAGCTACACGCTGAGCTAGTTGGGCCGTTGGGGGTGGCTGAGCACTGGCCTGCCACTGTTGATACAAAAGTTGGCAAGGCTTGGCTTGAGTACCAATTCGGATGTTTAATGCTTTGGAACCTGCGCACTAAGAGAAACAAGAAACACCGTTAGGCTTATCGAGGGATTGTTTCCCCCGATTATCCTCCGGCGTGAGAGTAAGTAATCGTAGTTTTTAGGGTTTAGGAGTTGGAATTGCGTATTGAATCGTACCTTTGCGAGGGTTAGGGTCCCCTCTATTTATAGGCGTGT
>LBNU01007748.1:0-11748 GCA_014162995.1 Artemisia annua
CATGGAATTTATAAGATGAGATTTTAACAAACATACAAATTCCGTTAGAAGACTTAATCAACAAATAAATTCCAGAATTTTACACCTGACGTCGTCAGGTGTTAACCCCTGACGCCGTCAGAGTGGTCTGACAGAAAGTTTTGGTTGTGTTTCCGGAAAATTTCTTGGAAAACCTATGTCTTAATTCCTGGAAATTCTGCAGAAAATCATTATGACTTGATACAAGCATTTGACTCTAACAATTACGAGTATGTATGCTAATTATTTATCGTTGTGATTCATGTTTCGATATGTTCTTTTAAACTTATTTAGATTTCCCTTACACTTAACTTTTGCAAAATACCTTTATATGTGATTAAGACGAAGTTAAAAACAAAATAAAGCATTTTTACAATCAAGTTAAAATCATGAATCTCAAACAATAACAATAAACATGCATATGGAAACAAATAAAACATAAAACAAATAAAGATAGGCATGGGGTGCCTCCCACGAAGCGCTTTTCTTTATTAAAGAGTCTTGTAGCTAGACTCGAGGCCTTGCCTCATTACGTGACCTCTTGTTCAAGATTAATGTCTTCTTCCTCAATCATTTCGTTCCCGCTTTCCTTATAGTGTTTAACACATTGTATATTAACCACAAACTCCCTCCCGTCATCATCGATTAACGTTACTGCCCCGGTCTTTGAGGCACCTTTCACCACGAATGGCCCATACCATCTTGACTTAAGTTTTCCGGGAAACAAGCTTAAACGAGAGTTATACAACAGCACCTTATCTCCTTCCGAGAATTCCTTAGGTCTTTTGATCCTTTGGTCATGCCATCTCTTTGCCCTTTCTTTATAGGATATAGAGCGTTCGTAGGCCTCTAGCCTTAACTCATCAAGCTCATGTAGTTGCAAAAACCTATTTGTTCCTGCAATGGTATAGTCCATGTTGCAAGATTTTAATGCCCAGTATGCTTTGTGCTCTAATTCCAGCGAGAGGTGGCATGCTTTTCAATAGACCATGCGGAATGGAGTCGTCCCTATGGGTGTCTTGTAAGCTGTTCTGAATGCCCACAAGGCTTCATCGAGCTTAAAGGACCAATCCTTCCTGTTTTGATGGACTATTTTTTCGAGTATTCGCTTGATTGCCCTGTTTGTGTTTTCCACCTGGTCGTTGGTTTGAGGATGATAAGCGGTGGAAAAACGGTGGGAGACTCCATATCTCTTCATGGCCTTCTCCATTTGCGCATTGCAGAAATGCGTCCCCCTATCACTAATCAGGGCTTTAGGAATGCCAAATCTTGCCAAAAGCTTCTTTAAGAAATGGATGACTACCCTAGCGTCGTTAGTTCGTAGGGCTTGCGCTTCCACCCATTTTGAAACATAGTCGATAGCTACCAAAATGTACTCGTTTCCTCCTGAAGAAGGGAACGGCCCCATGAAGTCGATTCCCCAGATGTCGAACACCTCACAGATTTGTATATAGTTCTGTGGGGCCTCGTCTCTCCTTGAAATATTATCAACCCTTTGGCATGCGTCACACTCTTTTATCATTTGCTTTACATCACGGAATATCGTGGGCCAATAGAATCCTGCGTCAAATATCTTTCGGGCAGTCACATTCACCCCATGATGCCCCCCGGATGGGCCAGCATGGCATTCTCTCATGATTCCGACCGCTTCTTTTCCGGAGACGCATCTCCTGATAATTTGGTCTGGGCATCTACGGAACAAGTAAGGCTCATCCCAAAAGTAATATTTTAGTTGAGAGAAGAACCTCTTCCTTTCTTGGCTGCCCATACCATCAGGGATAGCTCTACTTGCGAGGTAATTGGCGTAATCAGCATACCATGGTTCCGAGTCGTCGATTAACATGAGTTGCTCATCTGGAAACGAATCTCGAATCTCGCCCGTGTCAGTTTCCTGAACACTTGGGTTTTCGAGTCGTGATAGATGGTCGGCGGCGAGGTTTTCCGCTCCCTTTTTGTCGCGTATTTCAACATCGAACTCTTGCAACAACAAGATCCAACGAATCAATCGTGGTTTGGCGTCTTGTTTAGCAAAAAGATAACGAAGAGCTGAGTGATCCGTGAAGACAACTGTTTTTGAGAGGACCAGGTATTGGCGAAACTTGTCGAAGGCGAACACTACGGCCAACAATTCCTTTTCGGTGGTGGTGTAGTTCTCTTGAGCAGGATTCATGGTCTTGCTAGCATAATATATGGGCTGGAAATGTTTGTTAAGCCGTTGGCCTAACACCGCCCCAACTGCATAATCACTAGCGTCACACATGATTTCGAAAGGAAGCTTCCAATTTGGGGTGACCATAATTGGTGCTTGAGTGAGTTCCCGTTTTAGTCGATCGAATGCATCCTTGCATTCAGGAGAGAAATCGAATGGGGCATCTTTTACCAACAATTGAGTCATTGGTCTAGCTATTTTAGAGAAATCCTTGATGAACCTCCTATAGAAGCCTGCATGCCCCAGGAAACTACGTATCTCCTTAACGGTGGTCGGATATGGTAACTTGGAGATAGCCTCTATTTTTGCCTTGTCCACTTCAATTCCACTTCCCGAGATTTTGTGCCCGAGCACAATCCCTTCTTTCACCATGAAGTGGCATTTTTCCCAGTTCAGGACCAAATTGGTCTCCTCGCAGCGTTTCAGCATCTTCTCTAAGTTAGCAAGACAGCGATCGAACGAGTCCCCGAAGACGGAGAAGTCGTCCATGAAGACCTCCATGCTGTCTTCCATTAGTTCATGGAAGATTGCCGTCATGCAACGTTGAAAGGTGGCGGGAGCATTGCACAGTCCAAAGGGCATTCGCTTGTAGGCAAAGGTACCATAGGGACATGTAAATGTGGTCTTTTCTTGGTCCTCAGGGGCGATGGGGATTTGAAAGTATCCTGAGAAACCATCAAGGAAGCAGTAGTATTCATGACCCGCCAGCCTTTCTAACATTTGATCGATGAATGGGAGAGGGAAGTGATCTTTCCGGGTGGCATCGTTTAGTTTCCTATAATCAATGCACACCCGCCACCCAGTAACCGTCCTTTGAGGTACTAGCTCATCTTTATCGTTTTTTACCACCGTCATTCCTCCCTTCTTTGGCACGACTTGTACAGGACTAACCCACGGACTGTCTGAGATAGGGTAAATTAGCCCTGCATCCAGAAGTTTGATGACTTCCTTCTTCACTACCTCCTTGATGTTGGGATTAACCCTCCTTTGAGGTTGCACGCTCGGTTTATAATTCTCCTCCATGAGAATTTTATGTGTGCAGAACGTCGAGTCGATCCCCTTGATATCAGCCACACTCCAGGCAATAACCTCCTTGTACTTTTTCAAGACCTCAATGAGTTTGCCCTTTTGTTCGTCCCCTAAAGAGGCATTTATGATAACCGGCAGTTGATCCTCTCCTTGGAGGAAAGCATATTCCAAGTGGGCTGGGAGTTCCTTAAGCTCTAGTCGAGGTGGTTCGATGATAGAAGGCTTAAGCTTGTTCTCGGGCTTACAAAGCTCGAGGGGCTCAACCTTTTCGTATCTGGGATAGAAGGAGACTGAGTTGACTTCTTCTTTACTTTCTCTTTCGAAAATGGACAGCAGAGGATCTTCTTGCAACCAGCCGGCCTCCACTTCTTCGTCAACACATTCGTCAATGATGTCGGTCAGCTCATCGACTTCGCCGATGAAGAATAGTTGGTCGGCTGCTTCAAGTGAAAGATTCATGGTGTCCTTGATATCAAAGGTCAAACTGTCAGCTCCCACTCGTAAAGTGAGTTTACCGTCATGAACATCAATGACAGCTCGAGCGGTTGCCAGGAATGGCCTTCCTAAGATGATGGGTACGAGATCATCTTCCTCCATCTCAAGGATGACGAAGTCGACCGGGAACTTGAATTTACCTACCTTAACTAGCACATTCTCGCATATGCCTAAGGGGTATTTGACTGACCTATCTGCGAGTTGGATGCTCATACGTGTGTGTTTGAGCCCCGAGTAGCCCAGTTTTTGGAACATGGAATGTGGCATTAGGTTGATGCTTGCCCCAAGATCGGCTAGAGCATTCTTAACGGATAAGGATCCGATGGAGCAAGGTAGGGTAAAACTACCTGGGTCATTTACCTTTTCTGGCAAACCTCGCTGGACAACCGCCGAACATTCTTCTCCTAGAGTCACAAGACCTTCTAGCTTTGTTCTGTTGGCGAGGAGCTTTCTGAAGTATGTACTATATTTGGGCATATGGTAACATGCATCTAGAAGGGGTATGGTGACAACTGAGTCTTTTAGGTATGATAGGAATCTCTTGTTGTCATTCTCGCTCTTTTGCTTCTTGAGACGGGACGGATATGGGATTCTCGGCGATTGCTTGAAGGGAGTCGTTGGGGAGGGTGCCGCTTGAGGAGGCTGCTCAGGGGTTTCGTCGTCTACGTGTCTTTCTTCCTCCGGAGGGGTGTTTGGTTTGGTGGTGTTGGGTCTTTGGGTTGGGTATGGAGGATCTGAGGTTGTGGTACCGGCACGAGTAGTGATAGCGAGTAGAGGGTCTTTTTGATTCGTGTCGGGATCGATGTGGCCATCGAGAGCAGCATGGAATTCCATAAACTTGCTCCTCAAGTCGTTTTGCTGGCTAGTGATGAGATTGCCAAGACCCTTTAGTTGTAGATCTTTCTCTAGCGTGAAGTGCCCAAGGTCATCTTCGAAAGTGCTCCTAACCTTGAAGTCAAGACCTTCTTCTCCTTCCTTCCTGATCACATGATTTCCCCAAGGGGTGAAGTCATCATTCTGATAGAAAGTCAAGAGAGCCGGGTCGTCAAAGATGTCATGACTTGACAAGCATGCTTGCTCGGTGGGGGTGCTTTCCCCACATTCCTCTATTTCGTGAGGACCCCCACAATGGTCGCAGATCAGATATGGGTTGAAGAGTGGTTTAGGGGATTGTGAACCGTTCAGGTACGACACTTGACTTTGAACTTTACTTAGGCGGCTTTCGAAGGAAGGATTTTTCATAATTTCGGATATGCTGAGTACCGACTCTGGTTCATCCCAGGTATCGTCTTGGTCTTGGGCGTACTCCTCAATTCTATTCCATCCTTCCTTTGCGCTAAGTTCGGATATTCTTCCCTTGCTCGAGTTATTGATTCCCCTCTGATCGGTCGGGGATGCTCTATCATAGAAGAGTTGAATGAGGAGCCAGAGTTCGAGGCCGTGATGAGGGACTTGTCTTAACAGATCCTTGAATCGGGTCCATGATTTATGGATAGGTTCCCCTTTTTCGATGCAGAAGCGGAGGATTTTGTCTCTGAGTGCTGAAGTCCTTCCTATGGGGAAAAACTTTTCACAAAACTCGGAGATGAGTTGTTTCCATGTGAATATGGATTTGGNATATGCTGAGTACCGACTCTGGTTCATCCCAGGTATCGTCTTGGTCTTGGGCGTACTCCTCAATTCTATTCCATCCTTCCTCTGCGCTAAGTTCAGATATTCTTCCCTTGCTCGAGTTATTGATTCCCCTCCGATCGGTCGGGGATGCTCTATCATAGAAGAGTTGAACGAGGAGCCAGAGTTCGAGGCCGTGATGAGGAACTTGTCTTAACAGATCCTTGAATCTGGTCCATGATTTATGGATAGGTTCCCCTTTTTCGATGCAGAAGCGGAGGATTTTGTCTCTGAGTGCTGAAGTCCTTCCTATGGGGAAAACCTTTTCACAAAACTCGGAGATGAGTTGTTCCCATGTGAATATGGATTCGGCAGGGAGTTTGTCGTACCAATCCTTGGCTTTATCCTGAAGGGTGAAAGGGAAGAATCACAGCCTAGAAGTATTTTTAGTGGCTCCGTCCGTATGGATGGTGTCCACTATTTTCAGGAAGTCTTTGATGTGTTGGAATGGGTCTTCTGATTTAGACCCATGAAACTTGCATACACATTGGACTAGCCAAACGTCGGCTGCACGCAAGACTCCATCTGTGTGCTCATTCGAGAACACAATGGCATTAGCGAAACCACGAGGCGTGGGAGAGGAGTAATCTTTAAGGCGTTTGGGGATACCGCCTTCAGGGATTTCGGTGTTATGGTCGGATTGGGGGCTAGGGATTGTGACATGGTCATCCTCTTCTTCAAAGAGGGTTTCATCCAAGTCGATGGTGATGCCAATTGGTTTAGAAGCCGAGGAGCGTTGCCTCATCCTACGCATGCTCCTATCAGGGTCGTCGAAAGGGGTGACAAGATCTTCTGAGGTGCTACGGCTTCGAGTGATTCTATAACTAGAGGGGTTTTCGTTGACCATGATGGCGGATGAAGGGTGTTACGAACAAAAATACGAAGAAATAGATAGACTAAAGAGATTCCATAAAAATAAAATAAAAATCTCACTAGAAAGGAATCTATTGAATAGACCTAATTAAAAATAAAAATTAACCTAAGCAATAACTATTCCCCGGCAGCGGCGCCAAAAACTTGATGCGTAGGGATTGCTTACGCACTACGTTTTACCTCTCGAGGGATCTCGAGAAGGTTACAATCCCCACAAGGCAGTGTACCTGACCGATGTAGTATAGTGTAGTGGCAAGTACCGGGGGATTGATCGTTCTCTCACAGGGAATAGTGTTCGTTAGGTTAAAGACTACTCTAATTAAGGTCTAAGGGTGGAGGATGATTATTTTTGTATTTTTATGTTTTTTAGAAAGCAGTAAAATCTCGTTTTTGAAGGAGTGGGCGGAATTAGTTGCTAGTCAACTAACCCAAGTTATCTACTTATGCAATTAATTTAAAGTTGAGAAAACAATGGTGGGGAAAGTAGTGTTTACTTAGATTTCATTACTCCCTAACTATCTTTTACCATGTAATTAGTATGTTGAGTTTGCGTGGATGACGGGTGTATTCCTAACAAGTCGTAGGGAGTGCGTTCAATTCCCTAACTCTATAAGCTCCTACCTCACTCTATGACGATACGTCAAGTATCCTATCATAAGCTCACCGATAGCAACCTACGCATGAAATACTACCTTAAAATCGATTAACGCACATACGATTCACGTTTCCTAAGACGTTCAAGCTTGTTACCGTATAGGAGGTTAGCCAGTTTTCTTAAGTCTAACGTAGATGAAACATTCATCCAAATCACAATCACAACATACACATCACATGATAATCAATAGTTAGGTTTCATTAGATCTAAGCAAACACAAGTTAATTTAGCCTAGCATGTTAAAGGAAAGAAAAGCACAAACATAAATCATACAACACATAGACATATTGTATGGATTGAATGAAGACTTATCTTAGATTAAACATGCAAGTTAGAGGGGTAAAAGTACCCTCTAAGGTCTGTGATACACGAGCTAGGGTTTAACCCTTAAGTTCTCCACCAAGTTCCTCTTTTAAAACAATAAAAATCGTCCTATATATATAGATAATACGGGCTGACGGCGTCAGCCCAAGGTGTGACGCCGTCACGCCGACGATTAGGGTTTTGTGATGGCCTTCTTGACGTCGTCACGCCGCCTTGTTCCAGATCTGACGGCCTTCCCTGACGCCGTCACCAAACTAGGCCAAAAACTCTCTGGCCCGTCATGAGTAACTTCCAATTTCTCCACTTCAGTTGTTCCTGACGTCGTCACGTTGAAGCTTGTGACGCCGTCACCTTCTGTGCACTTTAGGGTCTTTTGAGATTTTGTTGTTTTCCGCACTTTTTCACTCCGAAAACGCCCGAAAATGCTTCTTTTGTGATTTTCTCCTCAAAAGTACCTAAAATGAGAAAAGAAACGACTTTGGGTGAAATCCGATCCAATAATATACGAATTAGGACTCAAACAGACCCCTAAAAACGTAACATTTTTCGTCTCATCATTGTTGATTACACGTAAAGTTTTCAAAAGGAATTAAAGTTAAAAACCGGTAAACTATTCAACCCCCCTTCTAGTTTTCCATAAAGTCAAATTTCAAAGTATGAAAAGGAAATTGCAGAATTGCAAGAAGTTACAGATTATTGGCAAAAGAGTCGAGATAACTATCTTTATTCAAACAGAAAGCTTGACAGTGAAATTCAAGACAAACAGCACATCATCATTGAGTTAAAAGAGAAAATAAGAGAACTTGAAAAAGGAAAGTCTGCCAACACAAAAGTAGTTGCACCAGGACTGTACTCCTTAGTAATAACCACTGTAGAACCAAACACTCACAATTCTAATTTGGATCCTTCCACTTCTAAAGGAATAGTTGCAACTCCTAACGTTAGCAGATCTAAGCGTAAATGTAACAAAAAGAAGAATAGGATTTTGTAACGTAGAAGAGAGACACTAGAAGCCTCTGAAGTAGAAGACCACCTTAGGACTTTGACTAATACTCATCTTGCACTAGATTTAGATTGTGATTTGGCATATTGTAATCGTAATCTTTGTGTAACGAATGATGAATCTTTAAATGCTTTGAATGTTAATGCTTCATGTGTGTTTCGTCGTAATAGTATGTTATCTGGTGATCATTCTAAATGTGTGGCAAATTCTTTTTATCTCGTAATAAGAAACGAACATCTGGCAGAAAATCTAGGCCCACTAATGCTTCTAAATCTGTGCTAGGACTTATGCCAAGTGTAGTTTCTAAGATTGATGTAGTCACCCCTGTAGTTGCGAACAATACTCCTAGGAACATGCCATCAATTAGTGAATTCACTAAGAAAAAAGCACGATCTAGTTGGAATTGGCAACGTTGGTTACAAATGACACATAACTTTAAATGGATTCCTAAAATTGTTAATATGTGTGCTTCTAACCCAACGGAACCCACAACTTCTTTCAGTTCCACCCTTACCATTGTTCCATCGTCGTCTCCTTTGTGTGATGCAGGTGGTTCAAATTATTCTCTGGATTGTTTATAGCGGATGCACCCGACACATGACAGGAAATCTCAAACTGTTAAGAAACTTTATATCAAAGTTCATTGGTACTGTCAGATTCGGGAATGATCATTGCACTACAATTATGGAATATGGGGACTATGTCAGTAGGAATATCGAAATTAGCCGTGTATATTATGTCGAAGGACTCGGTCACAACCTCTTCTTAGTCGGTCAATTTTGTGATGGGGATCTAGAAGTCGCATTTCGGGAGAAAACTTGTTTTGTTCGTGATTTACAAGGAAATGATCTTATGTCAGGCACTCGTGGAAACAGTCTTTATACCATCTCAATGTCCGACATGAATTCTTCCTCTCCCATTTGTCTACTTTCAAAGGCTGAATCGACAAAATCCTGGTTATGGCACAAACGCATGTCGCATCTCAACTTCAAAACTATGACTGATCTTGCTCGCCACAAACTATTTGACGGTCTTCCAAGGTTCAGATATGCAAAAGATCACTTATGTCCCCCCTGTGAACAGGGAAAGAGCAAACGTGCACATCTCAGCTCAAAACTAGAACCTAGTACTGATCATGTTCTTCAGCTTCTTCATATGGATATGTGTGGCCCAATGCGAGTACAAACGATTAATGGGAAAAGATATATTCTTGTGATTGTCGATGACGTTTCCAAATGGACTTGGGTCTACTTTCTATGAAGCAAAGATCAAGCTCCAGCAATGATAATCACCTTTATCACGAAAATTCTGGTACAACTTCGCAATACAGTTAGAATAGTAAGAACGGAAAATGGAACCGAATTCAAGAATCAAACTCTTCGTTATTATTTTGAGAAAATGGGAATTGTACATCAAACATCGATAGCATGGACTCCCGAACAGAATGGAGTAGTCGAAAGACGAAGCAGAACGTTAGTGGAAGCCGCACGAACGATGCTTATTAATGCTCAATTACCAGATTATCTATGGGCAGAAGCCATCTCAACTGCATGTTACACCCAAAATCGTTGTATGATCAACAAACGTCATAAACTCAAACCATATGAAATGGTTCACAAACGCAAGCCTAACATTCAACACTTTTCACGTATTTGGAGCACTATGCTACCCAAATAATGATCGTGATGATCTTGGAAAACTTAAAGCAAAGGATGACGTAGGTATCTTCATTGCATATTGTGAAAACTCAAGAGGATTTCGAATCTACAACCGTCATACTAGGGAGATTCAGGAAACTATTCATGCTAATTTTGATGAGCTCACAGAGATGGCTTCTGATAAGGCGAAAAGTGTACCGCTTTTCGGGGTCATTTAAGCCCTAAATCGTATTTATTTGATCATATATTGCCCTAAATCGTTCCTTTTGGCATTTTAGGTACTTTGGAGAGAAATTCTGGAAAAGGAAGCATTTTGGACATTTTTGGAGCATAAAAGTGAAGAATTCGACAAAGTGCCAAAAATCTGCTGCATAGTACCCTTGACGGCGTCAAGCATGGAGCTGACGGCGTCAAGTCTTAATAGGCCAGAATGGATTTTGGGAGATTAAAGGGGGACGACGTCAAGAAGGCCATCAAGAAACCCTAACCACGGCTAGGTGACGGCGTCAAGGCTATAACGTGACACCGTCAGATCTGTTTTTCTATATATATTCGCATAGTTTTTAGTCATAAGTGTGGAACTTGGGTGGAACTTTTAAGGGAGAAACTCTAGACGATTTTTGCAGCTTTTTTAAGGGTTTTATACCCTTGGATCTCTCATGTTACATTGAAGATAAGTAATCCATTAATCATTCAATATGTCTATGTGCTGTTTGATTCTATCTTACGCTTGTCTTTTGTTTAACATGCTAGGCTAGGTCTTCTTTGTGTTTGCTTAGATCTAATGAAACCTAACTATTGATTATTGATTGAATGGTGTGTTATTAATTGTATTGGATGAGTGATTATCGATGTTAGGCTTAAGAAAACTGGTAGACTTCCGGTTGGTAATAAGCTTGAACGTCTTAAGAAACATGAACCAAGGTGTACTAAGGTTATTTGATTGTATTTAATGTATGAGCGAATTCTAGTTATCCCATGTTAGGAGCTTCTTAGCCGGCTCGACATAGGAGTGAAGTAGGAGTTCATAGAGTTAGGGGAAGTCCGTACACACCCCTACGAATGTGGTATTAAGGAATACAATCCGTCATCCACGCAATTAATACACACTAATCAATCGGTAAAAGATAGTTAGGGAGTAAGGAAATCTAAGTAAACACACTTCTCTGCATATTAGTTTTCACAAAAATTTACTTTCTTGTTATTCTATTTTATTTGCATTAGTAGTTATTTGGGTTAGTTGACTAGCAACTAATTCCGCCCACTCCTTCAAACCCGAGATTTTTACTTGCTTTCCTAAAAATATGAAAATACAAAAAGAATCTTCCTTCACCCTTAGACCTATTAGAGTAGTTTTTCAATCCTAACGACACTATTCCCGCAGAGAACGATCAATCCCCCGGTACTTGCCACTACACTATACTACATCGGTCAGGTACACTGCCTGGTGGGGATTGCAAGCTTCTCAAGATCCCTTGAGAAGTAAAACCCTAGTGCGTGGTCACAATCCCGCGCATCAAATTTTTTGGCGCCGCTGCCGGGGAATAGTTATTGTTTAGGTTGAATTTTTATTTTATTAGGTCTATGTTAGGATCATAGTTTTTAACTATTCAGTCAAGTCTTGGTCATTTCAGTAAATGTAATAGGTTGCTAGAATTATCACTTTTATCTTAATTATGTTAGTTACTCGTATGGTTAATGTTTAGTCTAATAAGATGTCCAATGGGCCTTGAAAGCCCACGACTTAGAAGATAGGGAAGGAAGGGAGTGTTGCCCTATCCCTCTCCTATAAATAGGACATCATGTATCTCAT
>LBNU01007748.1:12137-35278 GCA_014162995.1 Artemisia annua
AGTTGATAGATACTGCAATTGAACGCAATTCTGAAGTCACGGTTGCAAATTTCATGTCACCCGTTGCTAAAGAAAGGCGTGAAATGTTTGAAACTCAATTTTCTCCACCGCTTAAACGTTTGTATTCACACACCTGGTATTGGGAACAAGAATTAAAAAAGGAAGTAAAAAACATTCTCAATGTTTTTCACGAAACAGAACGGTCAGTTTTTAAACTCAAACGTCAAAATCAGTTTTTGCAAAATGAAAATGATCTTCTTATGGAACGTGTCCTCAATTATGATATTATATCTGTGGTAATGAATTCTCTTTATGAATGTGGTACTGATATGCTTGTTTCTGAACACTGTGATGATATTGGGTTGTTGAATAAAAATGTTGAGACATTAAAAAATGAGAACATGAGTCTCCGACAACAAAATGATGATGTGAAGAAAAAAGTTTCAGATGAAATCTTTCAACTCAACAAAAAACTAGAATGGTGTCAAAACCAAAGTCTTGTTTTTGAACTTGAATTGCAAAATCTTAAAACTTCCACATCTTTTTCAAATGAAAATGAGGAACTTAAAAGTCAGATTTCTAAATATGAAAAAGAGATTGCTGAATTGCAAGAAGTAACAGATTTTTGGCAAAAGAGTCGAGATGAATATTTCTATTTAAACCGAAAGCTTGACAGCACAATTCAGGACAAAACGCACATCATTATTGAATTGAAGGAGAAAATTAAAAATCTTGAAAAGAAAAAGTCTGCAAATACTAAGATTGTTGCACTAGAAAAACATAGGACAAATAACACTAGTAACGATACAGCTATTCATAATTCTAACATGAGTTCTTCCACCTCTCCAGGACTAGTTATCCCTCCTAGCGTTAGCAGATCCAAGCACCAAAAAGAGAAAAAGAAGAATAGGAATTTGCGACGTAAGAGAGAGAACTTAACAGCTATGGAAGTAGAAGCTCACCCTAGGAATTTGAATAATAATCATGTTACTATAGATTTAGATTGTGATTTGGCAACTTGTAATCCGAATCTGTTTGTAACAAATGATGTATCTCGTACTTCTTTATCGTTAAATGCATCGTGTGTGTTTTGTCACAAATCTATGCTATCTGGTGATCACTCTAAGTGTGTTGCTACTTCTCTTTTAACACGTCTTAAGAAACTTACAAAAGGCAAAAAATCCCACTACTGCTTCCAAATCTAAGCTAGGATTAACGCCCCCTGTAGTTTCTGAGGATGTAGTTGCTACCCCTGTAGTTAAGCCCAGCAATCCTAAAAACTTGCCTTCACTTAGCGAATTCACTAAGAAGAAAGCGCAATCTAGTTGGAAGTGGCAGCGTTGGTTAACAAAGATGCATAATTTTGCTTGGATTCCTAAAGTTATTATATCATGTGTTTCTAACCAACTGGAACCCACTACTTCATCGGGTTCCACCCTTACCATTGTGCCATCGTCGTCTCCTTCGTGTGATGCAGGTGGTGCAAATCATTCTCTGGATTATAGCGGATGTACCCGACATATGACAGGCGATCTCAAACTGTTAAGAAACTTTGTATCAAAGTTCATTGGTACTGTCAGATTCGGGAATGATCACTTCGCTGCTATTATGGGGTATGGAGATTATGTCAGTGGGAATATTGAAATCAGCCGTGTATACTATGTTGAAGGTCTTGGTCACAATCTCTTTTCAGTCGGTCAGTTTTGTGACGGTGACTTAGAAGTTGCATTCAGGGAGCAAACTTGTTTCGTACGTGATCTACAAGGGAACGATCTAATGTCCGGCACTCGCAGCAACAACCTTGAGAAAAGAGACCAAGCGCATAAAACTTTAAAAAAAACCACCTTAGGAGCTCCATCAAACCCTCAAAATACCTCATTTAGTGAAACTGATAATGCTGATTTTGTCTATTTTAGAGTCGCGTTATTTGTATATTTTATATATTATTTAGTTATGTTTGTGAGCATTTTTACGCTTATTTGTTATTAAGATGTGTTCAAGTCTAGGTGCAAGGAAATATCCAAGGTTGACGAAGAAATGATAAAAGATGAAGAAAATATTAAAGAAAAGAATTTCGTCAAAGATATTGATTCAAATATGATGATTTCCGTTGCATAGGTGTTATTTGAGAGGATCTCTAATGAAAGATAGAGGTGTGATTTGGTGACAAAAGGATTATTAAAGGATGGAGTTTTATGTTAACTTAAAGAGGAAATTATGGTGCAAAATACGTCTCAACCTATGGTTGAAAGCTGAGGTTCAAACCCGTGATTCAAACACAAACCTAAGGTTGAGCATTCAAGTCCGAACCTCCAGGTTCAAGTTCCAACCGGCAGGTTCACAACAATCTGAGATGAAAAGTTGCATTAACTCAAGGTTTTAAGTGTCATTAATCTTCAAGTCCGATCATTACCTCTACATTATGATTATGGGGTGTTTGTAACAGCTGTTTGTGATGGATTCAAGCATAAATAAGACCCTAAGCACCCATTATCAACACACACTACCACAAACATTATAAAGGAATAATTAGAGATTACTCCCAAGTTACAAGAGAAAGGTTACTTGATCCTTATTCAAGCCTTACACCCTAAGGTCCTGAACACACTTTATCTAACCCGAAAGAGCTCAATAATTCCTGTCATTCCTAAGAAACCAAGAAGAGTTGGTGATACTTGTAAGAAGAGGCGGAGAATTCCCTTGTTCAATTGGAGGCCCGAGGAGTGCTATAACTCTTACATTTCTTTCTCGTTGTAATCTTGTTTTTGGGTAACTTTCTTCTTATTTTACTTATGATGTTGAACGATTTTATGTTGAATTATATGTTACGTTTGTTGATGAAACTTGTTATGGAATAATTTGTGATACTTGTTTGGGAATCATGTGGACTTACGTATGAATGTTGAATGATTAGTCGGTTAGAAAAGTGATTGTTTTCATAAGTTTGTTTAAATACGATTCGTGTTCTAAACTTGTTAATATAACATTATTGGATTTAAAGGTCGAAAGGATTTCTAATATTGTTTTATTCCAAGAAGTTGGTGCACAAATGGATTGGTACATGATAATTGACAACTATCTAGTATTCAAGTTATAAATGAATTCAGAAATATTTAATCACGAGATTGGGTCGAAAGGACTCGTAAGAACTAATGTTTCTAATCATCTTTTCATACATTTGATAAAACAAAGATCTAACGTAATGGGATGATGTATAGGCCGAAAGGACTCACCCATGAAACTAGTAAAAACTTGGTTTTTCTTGATATTACCCATTGACTAGAAAACCTTGTGAAAGTAGACATGTGCCTTCTACATATATGTTTCACCCAAACATGTTCAACATTGTATCACGTTTGTTTATGATTCCTAAACAAGTCCTTATTTGATTGATTGCTTGAATTTAAGAACCATTGTTTGTTTATTTTCGGTACTTTAGAGGTGACAATCTTAAGTGCTATTTGCTTTTCAACTTTTGCTAACCTTAATAACGTATAAGTCTCTTGGGACGATCCCTATTTGCCACAAACTATATTACATGCGGACGAGTATACTTGCTAGTATGTGTTGTCTTTATAATTGGTAAAAAGGTGTTTTATAAATTTAAAATTTGAGTTAAAATTGAGTAGTATTATAATCTAGTACTCCACACACGCATCAAGTTTTTGCCGCCATTGCCGGGGACTTTATTTAGCTTATTTAGTTTAGTTTAGATTAGTTGTAAATATTTAGTTTAATATTTGTTCTTGTTCTTGTCTTGTTTTAAGTGTTTGTTTGGTTTATAGTTTAGCTTCTTGTTTGATTCGATCCGTTTCTTGAATTGTTTGATGTTAGATATTGTTTTGTTTATAGTTTAGTAAGTAATTTGTATTACTTTATTGTTATGATCATTTTCTTGTCATGTGTTTTCTTTTATTAAATAAAAAAAAAATTTCAAGAAAGTTTGCTGTGAACCTACAGGTTCAAGTTTTGAACCTACAGGTTCAAACAATAAAATCGTCTCGGTAAATTTAAATTTGGTCCCAACCGACCGGTTGGGAATCCGGTCCTAGAAATGCTGTTCTTTATTAAAAAAATAAATAAAAAAAATAATTTGTTGGCCGACCGGCCGGTTCAAACCCGGACCGGCCCGGTCCAACCTCTCGTTAAAATTTGGCACCATTCCAAACCGGCCGGTTTGAAAACCGGTCCGGCCACAACTGTTCAAAAAAAATTTATTTTGAATTTTTCTTTGTAAAAGTTTATTTTCCTTGTTTATTTATTTTGGTATGATAGTTTCTTAGTTTTAGTTTTGATTTTCTTTTTAGAATTTATAGATTTTATTTCACTAACCCCTAACGTTTATTTGGATTTGTTTTTGAATATATATTTTTTTTAGTATTTGTTAGTAATGGATTCTCCTAGTGAAGTGTCGGCTTACTTGTATAACTTGGAGAATGAATTGATGGACGTTGGAGATGTTGTGGTTAGGATGGAAGAAATGATTGACAAGGAGAAGTGTGAATTGATAAGGAAAGGAAAAGATGTGGAGCTCATGGAATGTGAACCGGAAAAGCCTCGAGTGGTAACTTTTACTCGAGCTAAGCTAAGAGAATACGATGAACTAGGAATGAGGTATTCTACACCTTGTGGAATAGAAGGTCTTGGAGCATGGGATGCGGAATGTAACCTTGGGCAACATGATAGCTATGTGAACTTTGATTTCTATTAAAAGTTTGGAAATGGGAAGTATGAAGTTGATAAGTACAATAGGATGATTGCTAGAGATGTTAAGATTGATATTCATGGGTACACTTTTACCATGGATTTGGTTGTGGAAGATTGTGTGGATACAACGGACCCTTCCATTGTATTTGGCTTAGGAGAAATGCAAGTAAAAGTTGGTGAATTGCAAGATGACAAGGATGTTGATTGGCTTCTTGAGCAAATGATTGAGGTTTGTGATGAAGATGGTAACATAGAAAGCACGGAGATGGTGAAGATGGGGAAAGCTTCCCGTCTAAAAGAAAATTTTCCACCATTCAAAGGTCTAATACCCGAACCGTCATCATTACCACACCCCACTCAACTACTCAAGGGAGAAAGTTCTTCCAAACCAACACCCTCACTCAAAGAACCACCACCAACAAAAGAAACCATAGATGAAGCCAAATGTGTGGAGGAAATCACTACAAAGTATAAGGAGCTACTTCATGAAAAACCAATACTCCATGTTTTGGAACACTATGCCCACTATAGGAAACTTCTTGATGAAATTTCGGTTGAAAAGATGAAGTTGGATAAGAAGAGCATGGTTGAAGAAGAAGAGGAAGAGAAGGTTAAGGAGAAAGGATTGCCTAAAAAGAAAGAAGATCCGGGGAACGACTTGATCCCACTAAAAGTGAATGGAAATACCGCAATCAATGCTTTGGCGGATACGGGAGCTAGTGTTAGTATCATGCCATACAAACTCTACAAACTTTTGGAGTTGGGTAGGGCATGTCCTTCAAATGATGTGTTACTTATGGCGGATAACACCATGGCGAGAGCTTATGGAAAAGTTAAGAACGTTAGACTTCAAATAGGTTTCCAAACCTATTTGTGTGACTTTTTGATCTTACATGTGCCGATTGACAAAGAGATGCCCATGTTGGTGGGGCGTCCATTTTTGAGCACGTGTGGTGCTATTATTGATAATGGGAAAGGTACTATGAAAATTGATGATGGGGTCGCAAGAAGGATTTATCATGCGAAGAAGAGAAACAAGATATTGGCCGATGAAGGATCGGATGATGAGGATTGGCTTGACATGTTTGATATTGGGCACGATAGCGAAGGTAATCCAAAGTATGGGTTTACCGCACCTTCTTTTGAGCATATCAAGGATGACATGGAAAGAGCCTTAGCTATGGAGAACTATTTCAACCCGTTTAAAAACATCATTGTTTACAAAAAGATGGTTGAATTTTTGGGGTCTCTACCAATTCAACTCAAACACATTGAGTGGACTTCGGATGGTCATAGCAAGTATCAAAAGGTTGAAGGAGATAAGTTTTAGCGTGCAAAAATTGAAATAACGAGTCCAAGTGGACGTCGTTTTACAAGAGCTTTCAAAACTAAGGATACCAATAGGGAACTTTTGGGGAAGTTTAATTCGGAAGATATCCTAAGGTTCGGGAACTACTTTGATTGAAGGAGAAAGTTGGAATGAATAATAAAGCTTATGGCTAAGCTTGGCTCATTTTGCTTTGATGAGCGTTGCTTTTATGTTTTTAATTGTTTGCATTATGTCGCTTTAAATTATCTTGTCATGATTTTTATTTCTATGTTAAGTTTAGGTGTGTTTTATCTTTTATAAGCTTTATAAGCTTTTGTTTGAAGTAATTTGAATAATATAAGTTCGATGGATTGTGTTTTTAGTTGTTTTTAGTATCATTTTAGTAGTTTAATTTTGTTGTTGGGTAAATGTTGAAAGAGTTTTGAGTTGTGGAAATAATTTTTAAGAATGGAGAAATGACTTGTGTCGGGTTTTACCTTAAAAATGTTGACCAACCTACGGTTTAAACTCAAACCGGAAGGTTTACATATCAACCCATAGGTTCATGTTTTCATTTTTACAAAGGAGTAAAAGAAAAAAATTCACCACAACCACTAATCCTCTCAACTTTCGTCCAATTCTTGGGAAGATTGTAGATTGATCTTTGAAACAAGTTTCTAAGGATTTCATGGCTTCAAAAAGAGTAAGTAACACCCTCTAATTGCCTTAATTTGTTTTTAGTTCGAATTCAATTTTCTAGGGTTTGAATTAGGCGAATTTGCTAGAGTTCGAATTGATTGAATTTCTTTGATGGGGTTACTAGAGTGATGATAACAGAAGAGAATGCAAGTGGAATTACGCGAAATGATTAAGTATTGAATGAGTAATTGAAGATTTTGGAAACTAGGTTATGAGCTAGTCGAATTTTATCAAGATTAATTGAATTTCTTGTGGTATATGATTATTAATTAGTGTTTTCATGCTATTTGATTGATTATATGGACCACTTCTTTGTGTGATTTTGATTTTTAATTCATAGTTCTTGAGTTTTTAAAATGAAGGAGATGTATACATTAGAATAAGCACTAATAAGCCTAGATGGAGGAAGATAATAACTTGTTGAGTGGTAAAGGAAGCTAGAAAGTAAGTGAATTAATAAACAAGTTGCGGAAAAAAGGTTTTGAGATCAAACCAACCGGTTGAAAATTGCGTTTTGCTGCAAACCTAGAGGTTCGAAATTGAACCTGGAGGTTCGACCCCCATTTTGCTCTCGGTAAAATTTTTTTTCATGAACCGATCGGTTCAGGTTTGAACCGGCTTATGCTGTCGGAAAAAAAAATTTTGTTTTGTTTTTTTTTAGATTGCTTGTTTACTTGTTTAATTATTAACATGTTAATCTTTGGCTCCAACATTTTTGTGTGCTTGTTTTATTGTGTTTTTGTAGAAATGCGTGGAAGGAAAAAGTCGCGTAAACGAGAACCCATTGATTGCTTTGTACGCTAAGCAAGGCCGGATGAAAGAAAATGTTCTACAACCGGTTGTTAACGAAAATTTGAAATGGGGGAAGTTGAGTAAGGAAGCAAAAGCGTGTTTTAATAGTCGGTTGGCTAAGTTGCAAAACAAAGACATTGCAAGGCCGAGGTTAGTTGATTGGAGTTTGTTGAGTAGGTATAAGATTACTAAGGATCTTAGGACGTTGTTGGATGTATCTACGGAGTATGAAGATGGATCGGTTTATCCGGATAGAAGTTTGGAGAAAATTTTGAGGATAGGAGATGATGATAGAGATAGCCATGTGGTTTACAAAGAATGGTGACTTGAGATCTTTTCTACCATATACTTTAACCAAGGGATTGATTTAAAGAATGTGATGAAAGGAAAATGCATTTGGTTTAGGTTATGTGGAAATGAACATGTTATGACTTTACCGGAGTTTGGAGTGTTGTTTGGTTTGTATGAAGATGGGCAAAGTGAAGATTACGATTCGGGAGATTTTATTGTTCACTTTGAGAAAATGGATAGAGAACCGGTCAAGTATGAGGGAGGTAACATATGGAAAGAAATTGGAGATCTGAAAAGTAAAAGATTCACGGCAAAGGAGATTCGTTCACCTATGGCAAGGTTATTTCACAAAATACTTGTGAGTTCTTTTGTTCACCAGGAAAGTAGTCAAGAGAAAGTGCATACACCGGATTTGTGGTTACTAGAAATGATCATGGGAAATAAGGAAAAAAGCAAATTTAGCATGAATGTTCTTTGGACTTTGGCCGTTTATTTTTCTAGAATGGCTACTCTCATGACGGATGTTGGATTTATTAATGGAGGTCATTATGTGACTAGAATTGCAAAGAGTTTGGGGTATGATACAAAGGTCGAGAAAAGTAAGGTTTCGGTAAGAAAGAATTTTCACATGCTTGACAAGAAGTGTTTACAAGGCTTGCTTGATCATGTTAAGATGTGTTTGGTCGAAGAGATTGCAAATGTGACTCGCAACATTGAGGAACCTCCACAACAACTATGTTTTGGTGAATCGTCGGGACTTAATTCAAGTTGGGGAGATTGACACGCTAATTTGCCACAAGTGGATAAGCGGGAAATATGGAGAGACATGTCTTTGATGAGGATTGGTCACCAAATGGATTATTGTGCACCTATTATCACTCACCTTGGTAATCAATGTGCTCCACCTTATTCTTTTCCGATGGCTTATGCACCACCTAGTGTTCCACCGTATCAATTTCCATATACACCGTACCCATTGCAACATGTTCCTTATCCTACATCATCAAGTGCATTTCAAGGAAATGCTACTCAAGAAGGTTTTATGGGTTATTATTTAAATGTGAATGAGGAACCAAGTGTTTTTGAAGCGGGGACATCAAATGAAGATGTTGGAGATCGAGCTTTGGTGAGCTATGAAGGAGATGATTGCGTCTTGGATCGATATACTCTGACCAAACTAACTATGTAGCTTGTAAGGGTTTAATAATCTTGGATAAATCCTAAACTATTAACAATGAAACACTGAATAACTCTGTTAAGTATGCGGAATCTACTTTAACAAAGCTAAGATGAATTATCAAAGAACTTTGATTATATTGAAACTTTGAACCTGCTTACATACACAGATTCACTAACAATCCTTAAATATCTCTAATATCGTATTCTTATATTCGTGTTCTCTAATGCCAACCTAGGGATCCTTTTATAGGCATAAGGAAAACCCTAGTCGGTTTACAATACTTGAACAACAAGTAAATTAACTCTAATCTAAAGAACATTCTAGAATTACATTGTAGTCCTTAAACGTTTTACATTGTAGTCCTTATAGCATAGCAATACTTTAATAAACAGTACGTTGACTTTCTTCAGCAGCACTTTGTCTTTTATGAGAAGCAGTACTTTGATCTTCCAGCAGTACTTTGTCTTTATAACCCAACAATCCTCCCCTAACTTGAATTCTACTTGCTTGATTTCAAGTTTCTTTGTCTTCCCCTTAAGCCATATCATCTTTAACTTCAAGGAATGATTGTATCTTTCTGTACTATAATCATATAATCACCATCAAAATACTCTTCATCAGCAATCTTAAGCATCAACAATCCTTACAGCTACTCAGCAACATATTGACATAAGATACATCAAATCTTTTAAGTTTCATACTATTCTCATCACTTCCAGGTGTGTTAACTCCTGTGAGAGGTGAATCATTGAAAAATAATGGATTTTGATGTCTCTTTACCAAAGCCATTAACTCTGGAGTAACCAATGTTTAGGTTAGTAAACCATGGTACATTGATAACCATATGATTTTTAGCAAATCATCAGCTATCAACGGATTTGAGTAGTCTTTGCTAATAGCCGTTTGCTTTTGGACTAGCTAGTTCTTTTAGTAAAATCACTACCATGGTGAACTAATTACCATATGAATGGATTTTCCACAGCCTTTACCACAAGCCATTATCTTATGGGCTAGCCAACTCTTCACTATCACAGATATGGTGAGTTAAAAACCATACAATTTTTAGTAAATTGTCAACTAAAAACGTATTTGATAATCACATCAGAGCCGTACCCTCATGATGAGTCAAACTCTTTCTTGTCTGTTAAACATGGTGAGTTGAATACCATTTGTTGTGTAGTACAAATACTAACACCATGTGTGACCCAAAAACATTTTGTTGCTGTTTTATTCTGTGCTTCAAAAAGTATTTTGCACACTTACAAAAACTGCTATCTTTATAAAGAACTTTACTGGCTTAAAACTTCAAGCAGTACTTTGATAAAGTATTGTTTGTATAACAGTACTTTGAATAAAGTACTCTGTTATTCAAAAGATATATATATAATAAAACCATACCAGTATTTATGCATCATCCTCTGCTGAAATTGTCCACTTGATGAACAATTCAATCACCATTAGAGCTGTATCATTCTCTTCTTCTAATTCCATGCCATGTTCTAGCATTCTAATCATAAGATCTCTTGTAAGAGGATATCTCCTTTCTGCTAGCATGTGAATCATGGTTCCATCTTCTAGCTCTAACACATGTACTCCAGCTGAATCAAAGTATCTCCAACTTTGAATTTCCCAATCTTCTTGATTCTTCCAAATGTCATCTGTACTTGTTGCTTCAGTATCCCAAAGAGTTGTAAGATCACCCAGCAAGACTAACCCTATTCCTTTCAGTGGAATATTTTCAAAATAAGCTTGTATCTGCTGGTATAAATGGAGCAAATCTTCTCTGTCTAAAAGATACAATATGTCCCACAGCAAATTAAATGCTCTAAAGCTTTCATCTTCTCTGTGGTAAACAAAATAATCTCCATCTTCTTTTGATTCTACAACCTCCAATGCAGATATCTTAGATTTTGTCTCAGCAGCTTCTTTTGCCTTGGGATAATCAAAATCAACAACCCTTAGATAATTCCTCAGCTCATCCACTGTATCAGTTCTTAATTCAATTGTGGGCTTGAGCTTCTTTGATGACAGTTCTTGAGTTGTTGTTCCTTTTCTCTTTGAGCTTCTTGTTTTAATTTTATCCGCCATCTGTTTTCCTTCCTCAGTATCAAAACCAATAATACCATCAACTTGCCTTACATAAGCTTCTCTGACAGCATTATATAGATCTTTCATCTCTTGGTACTTTAACCACTTCAGACCTTTGTATCCATGACTTTTCAAATAACTCATGTAAAAATTTCTTTCTTGAGCTTTTGTCATTGGTCTTGGTTGAACAATTGGCTTAATTGAAATTTCTTCTTCAGCATCTAATTCAGCTTGTAGCTTTCTGGCAGCTTCTTCACCTTGAGCGTCTTGAAAAGCCCTTATCTGTGCTAAAGTAAACTCCTTCTTCTTCTTCTTTTTGTCTGACTCTACTAGAATTCCTTTCCCTTTATCCTTAGGATCTAGCTCTTGAGTAGGTTGAGAAGAAGGTTGTATATCTTTAGTATGTTCAATTCCAGGAATAACAATACCTCTAGGTCTGGATATACTCATCATAATCTCAGCAATAGTCTCATCATCACTATTGGTAGATTTTCTAACCTCTTCTTCCTGAACTGGATTGGATGGACCCACATCTTCTTCAAAATCCAAAGTCCTTGGTATGATTAAAAATTGTCTCACAGTACCTTGATGAGCAGTATCTTGATGAGCAGTACCTTGAACATTTTCAACACCAGTATCTTCCAAATCCAATTCCTCTGTATCACCACTTCTGACTTGAATATCAGCATCTTGGATATCAATTTGCTCAGTCTCATCACTCTTTCTCTCAGCAGTATCTTGATGAGGAATATTTTCTTCAAGTGGTGTTACTTCTTCAAGGGGTTGAATATCATCAGCATCTTCACTCTTATCCAAACCAGCATCTTCATTCATATTCTTATTCTGCAAATTCGTCCCCAATGGGAATGAAGAATGTTTCTTGAACTTTCTTTTCTTGGACTTAGGTTTGTGACCACTTTTCTGTTGTGACTTGACCCATAGCCTGTGATGTTTAACAAGTGGCCAAACAAACCTCTTTAATCATTTGAACTTGTTGCTCAACTTCAAAAGTAGTGCAGCTTGATCTTCATTAGCTTTCTTCAGTCTCCTTAGTTCCCTTGTCAAAGCATAAGCATTCAGAACTCCTTCTTGAGCAGGTGTCTCCTCATCAGCCATCACCCCCTCATCTCCTCCAGATGTATGAGAACCATCTGTGGAAGTATAATCATTGGGAGTGGGTGGTTGAGTCTCAGCATCATATGAAACAGGACTAGCAGTACCTTGCAGAGAAGCAGACCTTTCTTTGGAAACAGTATGTTGAGAAGCTTCTCCTCCCTCTGAGTGTGACTGCTCTGAATGTTGTGAAACATCTTGAGCTTGGGATGGAGTGGGAGCAGAGTCTGAATGCTCAGAAGCAGGGTCTGATTCCTCTTGAGCAGCATCTCTAACAGCTTGTGTCATTTCCAAAATATGGGCAGTGAGAGGTGTATTCCTTCCAGAGAACTTAGCACTCTTGGTAGCCATAAAAGTGAACACCTTATTAGGAAGAACAATGGCTGGCAAGAATTCTTGAGGTTTGGGAACACCTTCAAGCTATTTGTTCAAAAAGAGTTGAATGAACCTGGGATACATCAAAAGTAGTGCAGCTTGATCTTCATTAGCTTTCTTCAGTCTCCTTAGTTCCTTTGTCAAAGCATAAGCATTCAGAACTCCTTCTTGAGCAGGTGTCTCCTCATCAGCCATCACCCCCTCATCTCCTCCAGATGTTTGAGAACCATCTGTGGAAGTATAATCATTGGGAGTGGGTGGTTGAGTCTCAGCATCATATGAAACAGGACTAGCAGTACCTTGCAGAGAAGCAGACCTTTCTTTGGAAACAGTATGTTGAGAAGCATCTCCTCCCTCTGAGTGTGACTGCTCTGAATGTTGTGAAACATCTTGAGCTTGGGATGGAGTGGGAGCAGAGTCTGAATGCTCAGAAGCAGGGTCTGATTCCTCTTGAGCAGCATCTCTAACAGCTTGTGCCATTTCCAAAATATGGGCAGTGAGAGGTGTATTCCTTCCAGAGAACTTAGCACTCTTGGTAGCCATAAAAGTGAACACCTTATTAGGAAGAACAATGGCTGGCAAGAATTCTTGAGGTTTGGGAACACCTTCAAGCTATTTGTTCAAAAAGAGTTGAATGAACCTGGGATACATCAAAAATGGTGAACCATTCTTGATGTGTTTGTGCATACCATCAAGAATCATGAATGAGAAGTTGAAAGGCTGATTTGTAGCTAATCCCACTAAGGCAGATGCTATGGTTTGACTAAATTCATTCCAAGCAGTACTTTTGTTATTGAGGCAATGAAGTAGAACATGAATCAGGTACTTCCAATGTGGACTAAATAAGGGTTTCTCAAAGGTAAGCTTAGTAAGTGAACCCTCATACCCAATATCCCTAAGGGTGTCCCAAAGTACTTGTTTATCAAACCTAACACTACCTTCTTCATCATGAAACATAAGATCTGTGCGAATACTAGCTTCAGTGATCCTAATATTACGCCCAACAACTTTGCCGTAATGAAGGAGAGATCTGGTTCTTCCCAACTGGATGCAGCAGTTGCCCAAAATTCTTGAATCCATGGTCCAATGATATCTGAATAGACCAATAAAGAGTAATTGATTGAAGACCCAGTTAGGAAATCAATCACAGAATGAAAATCAAGGTTCAATTCGGTCTAATCCACATTAGCAATCATGTTATGTTTACTGCAAGTGGAACGAGCCATTTGTGAAGTTGTATGAATGATTGGAAAGGGTTAATGGAATTGATGGCGTAAAGATGAATGTGAAGTGGAAAAGTGAGAGTAAAAAGACGGTAGGGTTAGTTAAATATGGATAAGATATAAAAAATCAAAACCCATTTAATGCGTATACTGTTATTTTGGCGTATATCTCTTCCATAACAAACTTTATACCATTACCCCGTATTTTTGACCGTTAGAACAGTACTTTTCCACGTCAGCAATACCTTTCAGAGCAGTACTTTCCATATAACAGAGAGCAGTACTTTCAGCAGTACTTTGGCAAAGTACTGGTCGATGAAAATATCTATTAATATTGACTCTTTGACCAAAATATCTTCTGAAAGTCAACCCGATACATTTAATACTTTCCATATTTACTCCCTAAAACTACCAAGGCAAGTATAATTGAATGATTAGCATTAATAACCCATGAGACTATCTTGCCTATAAAAAGAACTTTCATTAACACTTTTCTTCATCACAAAAACCTTTCTTCATCATAAAAACCCTAACATCATCATGAGTAACTTCCCATTGATATACACCTCATCTGATGATTCCAGTGATTCAGAGATCAAGTACTTCTCTGATTCGGATTCTCATTCTAATCCAGGATGGAGTGATTACTTTCCTCCTATTGCATCAAGCTCAACCAACCGAAAACCTAAAAAGGTTTCAACTTCTGCTCCAGCTACATCACTATCCAAAGAATTGCCACAAGCCTTGTCCCAGGCTCTAGAGGCTGCTTTAAAGAACATGAAGGGTCCTGTTGAAGAGAAGATTGCAAGACCAGAAAGACCTCCAATGCAAGTGCTTTTCCTAGCTTGCCCAAGAAAGCAATCATCTTTTGATGACAAGAGAAAGAATGCTCAGGAGGGAAAGCACACTTATCAGGGAAAAGGAAAAAGGCCTATGGAGTAGGTTATGTAGGGTCTAGGTTGGGTAGGGTTGATGTAGGTAGTTTTGATGATGTATCTCAGTCTGTTTTGTGTATGTGGTTCTTGAATGATGAATGTAATCACTTTGAATGATAATGAATAAAATGTCTTTTCTGTTGAATGATATATGTAGCCTTCCCTCAAATAATGACTAACTACTAATGCCTCCACTCAAAAGTAGCTTAATTATTTATCATACCAATACTCACAACCAAATGCTTGAATCTTGAAACATCAAAGCCTTTTGTAAGTAAATCTGCTACACTATCATCTGTATGCACCTTGACAACATTAATGAGTCTATGATCATATCAATCTCGAATAAAGTGATGCCTAATCTGAATGTGCTTGGTCTTGGAGTGATAAACTGGATTCTTCACAATACAAATGGTACTCTCATTATCAATATTGATAGGAGTATTCTTGAAATTGAATCCATAGTCCAAGAGTTGATTCTGCATCCACAATACTTGTCCACAACAACTTGCAGCTTCAACATATTCTGCTTTAGTAGATGATGTTGCTGCAATTGTTTGCTTCTTACACTGCCATGAAACTAATCTTCTTCCAAGATATTGGCATCCTCCAGTGGTTGATCTTCTATCATAGTTATCCCCAGCATAATCACTATCTGAAAAAGCTTCCAAGTGAAAAGGTGATTCCTTAGGATACCACAATCCTAACTTAGTTTGATGCTTGAGATAACCAATAATCCTCTGTACTGCATTCATATGAGAGACCTTGGGTGAGACTTGATATCTTGCACAGAGACAAACAGCAAACATAATATCAGGCCTTGATGCAGTTAAGTACATAAGACAACCAATCATAGATCTGTAAAGCTTGACATCCATTGGTTTTCCATCTTCATCCTTTCCTAATGAGTTTGAAGCTTTAATGGGTGTTGTGACTGGCTTGATAGTACTGAGATTAAACTTCTTAAGAATGTCAGTGACATACTTATCTTGACTTATGAAAATTCCAGTACTTGATTGTTTAACTTGAAGCCCAAAAAAGAAAGTTAATTCAACCATTGAACTCATTTAAAATTCTTTTTGCATAAGCTGTTCAAATTCTTTCACCATAGACTGTTTTGTGGCTCCAAAGATAATATCATCTACATAAACTTGAACAAGCATGATATCCTTTTTATCTCTTTTAATGAACAAAGTCTTGTCAATTGCGCCTCTCCTGTAACCATGTTGCAATAGAAAAGTGGAGAGTCTTTCATACCAAGCTCTAGGAACTTGATGAAGACCATACAATGCCTTGACAACTTTGTAGACTGATGACGTGGGATTGCGACCACGCAACATGTTTTACCTCTCAAGGGATCTTGAGAAGCTTGCAATCCCACCAGGCAGTGTACCTGGTTGGTGTAGTATAGTGTAGTGGTAAGTACGGGGGATTGATCGTTCTCTCACAGGGAATAGTGTTCGTTAGGATAGAAAAACTACTCTAAAAGGTCTAAAGGTGAAGGAAGATTATTTTTGTATTTTTATATTTTATGGAAAGCAAGTAAAATCTCAGGTTTTGGTGGAGTGGGCGGAATTAGTTGCTAGTCAACTAACCCAAAAACTACAATTGCAAGAAAAAAAAATAACTAAACTATTGTGGTTCTGAAAACTTATATGGAGACAAATGTGTTTACTTAGACTTCCTTACTCCCTAACTATCTTTTACCGGTTAATTGGTGTATGTATTACTTGCGTGGATGACGGGTGTATTCCTTAACAATTCATGGGGTGGCATACATATCTCCCCAATTCTATGAACTCTTATCTCCTCTTACAACTATGCGTAGACATAATCATAGGGATTGTAAACAGTGGCTCATGCGTTAAATACTACCTTAATAACCTAGTATGCCTTAGTTACATGTTTCTTAAGACGTTCAAGCATGTTACCGTATAGGAGTATTGCCAGTTTTCTTAAGCCTAACATTGATGAAACATTCATCCCAACAAAGTAATAACACACCAATCAACCAATAATTAATAGTTAGGTTTCATTAGATCTAAGCAAACACAAGAAAAATCTAGCCTAGCATGTTAATTGAAAGACAAGCATAAGATATAATTAACCAACACATAGACATATTGATTAATTTAAGTGAGGACTTATCTTTAATTGAACATGAAGGTTTCAAGGGTGAAAAACCCTTGAAATTACAGCTAAAATCGTCTTTAGGGTTTTTCCCAAACTTGTACCAAAAGTTCCAGACTAATGAATGAAAAATAGGAAAATATATATATATTTTACATTCTGACGGTGTCAGGTTATGGGTTCTGACGCCGTCAGCTCGCCGTCATTAGGGTTCTCGGATGGCCTAGATTTACTTCTGACGCCGTCACTCTTTATTTTGCTCTGGGCCGTCACTCTTTAAGTTAACACCTGACGGCCTACTTTCTCTAACACCTGACGCCGTCAGGTGTAAACATCTTGTTTTCTTCATAGGGCATCTAGTGTAATCTGACTTCACTCTTTTGTCAACGTTGGCTGACGGCGTCACCTTATGACTCTGACGCCGTCAGGTAGGAAATCCAGCTTCTTTTGAGACTTTTTCATTTTCTTCACTTTTGAGCTCCAAAAATGTCCAAATATGCATGTTTTCCAGAATTCTTCTCAAAAGTACCTAAAATGACAAAAGGAACGATTTAGGGCAATATTTTATCACATTTACTCGAATTAGGGCTTAAATGACCCCTTATAAGTACATCCAAACAAAGTCTATGATGAGACGAAAAGTGTACCCGTTTTAAGGGGTCATTTAAGCCCTAATTCGAGTAAATGTGATCAAATATTGCCCTAAATCGTTCCTTTTGTCATTTTAGGTACTTTTGAGAAGAATTCTGGAAAACATGCATATTTGGACGTTTTTGGAGCATAAAAGTGAAGAAAACGACAAAGTCTCAAAAGAAGCTGGATTTCCTACCTGACGGCGTCAGAGTCACAAGGTGACGCCGTCAGCCAACGTTGACAAAGGAGTGAAATCAGATTACACTAGACGCCCTATGAAGAAAACAAGATGTTTACACCTGACGGCGTCAGGTGTTAGAGAAAGTAGGCCGTCAGGTGTTAACTTAAAGAGTGACGGCCCAGAGCAAAATAAAGAGTGACGGCGTCAGAAGTAAATCTAGGCCATCCGAGAACCCTAATGACGGCGAGCTGACGGCGTCAGAACCCATAACCTGACGCCGTCAGAATGTAAAATCTATATATATTTTTCTATTTTTCATTCATTAGTGTGGAACTTTTGGTACAAGTTTGGGAAAAACCCTAAAGACGAATTTGGCTGTATTTTCAAGGGTTTTTCACCCTTGAATCCTTCATGTTCAATTAAAGATAAGTCCTCACTTAAATTAATCAATATGTCTATGTGTTGGTTAATTATATCTTATGCTTGTCTTTCAATTAACATGCTAGGCTAGATTTTTCTTGTGTTTGCTTAGATCTAATGAAACCTAACTATTAATTATTGGTTGATTGGTGTGTTATTACTTTGTTGGGATGAATGTTTCATCAATGTTAGGCTTAAGAAAACTGGCAATACTCCTATATGGTAACATGCTTGAACGTCTTAAGAAACATGTAACTAAGGCATACTAGGTTATTAAGGTAGTATTTAACGCATGAGCCACTGTTTACAATCCCTATGATTATGTGTACGCATAGTTGTAGGAGGAGATAAGAGCTCATAGAATTGGGGAGATATGTATGCCACCCCATGAATTGTTAAGGAATACACCCGTCATCCACGCAGGTAATACATGCACCAATTAACCGGTAAAAGATAGTTAGGGAGTAAGGAAATCTAAGTAAACACATCTGTTTCCATATAATTTTTCACAACCACAATAGTTTAGTTATTTTATTTTTCTTGCAATTGTAGTTTTTGGGTTAGTTGACTAGCAACTAATTCCGCCCACTCCTCCAAAACCCGAGATTTTACTTGCTTTCCATAAAATATAAAAATACAAAAATAATCTTCCTTCACCTTTAGACCTTTTAGAGTAGTTTTTTCTATCCTAACGAACACTATTCCCTGTAAGAGAACGATCAATCCCCCGTACTTACCACTACACTATACTACACCGACCAGGTACACTGCCTGGTGAGATTGCAAGCTTCTCAAGATCCCTTGAGAGGTAAAACCTGTTACGTGGTCGCAATCCCACGTCATCAGTTGAGCAAAGAAGGAACATACAACATCATCAGAATTCATGATGTTTGAAGGTGAAGGAGTGGTAGTGGTCATGGTTGTGCAAACATGCTGTTTTTCACCAACAGTACTTTGAACATGATAAGCAGTACTTTTAGTGGAAGTACTGCTTCTATTTTCAGAAGACATAAAAGCAATGTTGTGTGATTTTGAACTTATTTGACCATTCATCTCATGCTCATACACCTTTAAGTTGTTGTAGAGATCATCAAAGTCCATACAATCCAAACCAGGTTGTCCTCTGATCATAGTAGCAACTCCTTAAGAACTTCAGGTTAGCATCTTCAACAGTTACCTCTGCTCCATATAGCTCTAGCATACTAAAGAGATTTTGAAATGTATATCATAGGCACATACAAGACTTCTCTTTCACCAACAGTGATGTTTCAAATTGTTGCTTCCAACAAGTTTCTATATCTTCTTGGAAGCATCATTACCTCCCAAACCTTTTCTCTTGATAGCACCCATTAATTGTGTTTGACATCTTTAGCATCAATGAAAACTATAGTAGGGACCATCAGGAAAGCAGACAGCTAGTATTGTTGAGAGCCTTATCTTGATTTCTTTTTGTAGTTGCTGGCACTTGTGGTTAAGGTGGTTTAGGTTGTCCTGGAACTGTTTCAGGTTCTTCAATGACCATATTACCATTAACAATTACATCCAATAGAGCATGGTCTGTAATAGCAATGTACTGCCTCATCTTCATGCTCCAGAGATCATATTCTCCCTTCTTGATGATAGGAATTCTAAGTGAGGTGATGGATGGGAGTGGTGTAGCTTCAGTCGTCATCTTTAGGGTTTGTTAAATCGGTTTTCAAGGTTTTCTTCTTAATCAGAGTTTCCAAACAAGCTCTGATACCACTTGTTGGATCGATATACTCTGACCAAACTAACTATGTAGCTTGTAAGGGTTTAATAATCTTGGATAAATCCTAAACTATTAACAATGAAACACTGAATAACTCTGTTAAGTATGCGGAATCTACTTTAACAAAGCTAAGAAGAATTATCAAAGAACTTTGATTATATTGAAAGTTTGAACCTGCTTGCATACACAGATTCACTAATAATCCCTAAATATCTCTAATATCGTATCCTTATATTCGTGTTCTCTAATGCCAACCTAGGGATCCTTTTATAGGCATAAGGAAAACCCTAGTCGGTTTACAATACTTGAACGACAAGTAAACTACCTCTAATCTAAAGAACATTCTAGAATTACATTGTAGTCCTTAAACGTTTTACATTGTAGTCCTTATAGCATAGCAATACTTTAATAAACAGTACATTGACTTTCTTCAGCAGCACTTTGTCTTTTATGAGAAGTAGTACTTTGATCTTCCAGCAGTACTTTGTCTTTATAACCCAACATTGCGAGTATATGGAAGCCGTGTGATTTTGACTATCATTCGTGGCTAATTGGGAAATTAATCTATGTTCTTTCCAAACTATTTGTAATTTATTTATTTTATGTAATGTAGGATGTTTAATATGTTTTTAGGATTTATCTACTATTTAATATTTGGTTTAGGATAATTTATTATTATGGTTATTTTGTGTTTGTTTTTGTTTGTTTTGGAGTGTTTGTTTATTTTTCAGGATTTAGGAACCATGGAGTTCGCGTGGATTATATGGTTGGTACATTTTGGAGTTTGACGAGATGAACTCATGCTATAATACCAAATATGAATCATGCTTGATTCCTCGGTGATATCATTTTACTATTCTATTTTCTCTATTTCCTTTGCTTTGAAGTTAATTTTTCACATTGAGGACAATGCAAAACTTAAGTGTGGGGGGGGGGGGGGAAGTAAATAGTAAAAATGGTCTTGATTTTTAGATTTTAAAATTTTTGTGTGATTATAGTAGAAGTTGTTTTATTGCCCTTAAGAAGCGTAGTTGTTTTTACGCTATTAAAGTTATATATATTAAAACAATGTAAACTTTTCCAATAGCATGAAAATGGCAATTTGAAATTTTTAACGTATCTCGGTTGAGTGAAGCGATCCGTTCTTAGGATTGATAGCATTAATTGTACATCTATAGCCTGTTCTAAAAATATGTGACGATTTAAGCCTATCATGTGAAGCACATCTTTATGCTCAAATTCTATTATCTTGCTATGAGTGAGCCGGTGATTAATTGATTCTAGAACTTGTGCTTGTTATGCATTACGAATTCCACAGTAAGATCACATTCGTGTGATATAAATAAATTTATATGATAAGAGTCAAAATAGGATTCCACCAAATGGCCTTCCATTTCTAATTTAAAAGAATAGTTTAGCTAGCCTAATTGGTTAGTTAACTACATTATGGACCCATTTGTTAGCACTTAATTTTAGTGCTAGATACCATTAGTACACCCTCAAAACACCCAGAAAATACAAAAATATTTTACACATTTCTAACCATACTTACCCTTTTTAGTCAAGTCAAATCGATGAATTACTTGTTGTTGACATGAAGGAATTTTTTATGATTATGTGCATACACTTTGTATTTCGGATATATCTTTCTGACGAAGAGGAAGATAGCTACTTCTTATTTGTATTTTTGAGGTATATGCTCATCCAAAGTGTGGGGGATGAAAAAAAAGAAAAAAAAAAAGAATATATAGCCTGGCATGCTATATTTATGAAGATGGAGGAAGAAAAAGTTATGAGTTATCGAATAGCCAATGTGCTATCACGTGAAGTTTATTTATATGGAGATCGATGAGTCAAAGATAATAGAAAGATTGATTCGGAGGCTATAATCATTTTGGGATACATGGTTCGATTTTTGCAACTAGTGATTTTGGTATTTGACTTGATTATCGTTATATTACTAATCCACTAATTCCCATGCCTTATCCTACCCTTTTTGCTTTGAGAAAATATCAACTTTATGAATATTCTAGTGACCATCCGGTTCTTGAGTAAATTGAATATTCGCGCCAGCGATCTAAGGTAATTTACCTTAGCGACCATCCGTTATTGGAGTAAATCAGGAATTCGCGCCAGCGATCTATAAATGTTTATAAAGAAGTTATTTGAGCATAGTTTATTTTAACCCATAGGATAACATTTTAACCCGAATAAAAGTCCTTTTTGATTTATTTATTTATTTCTTACATAATCTGGGTTAGTTTTGATACTTGTACAAGCTTATGGTATGAAATGAAATCATGACTGAGCTATTGTTTGAAACATTCCTCCAGCAAAAATGAGGGAGAGTGAAATTAAAAATTGTGAGGAGCTTAGTTATGTTATCTAGCTTAACCGAGTATTTCGTTTAAATTTCACGTATAAACTATAAAACTCACCTTTCGAACTTTTTGCTTTGGCAATAAGGACGACTTGTTAGAACTTTTGGAAATCACAAGATGTGGCTATTGGTAAAACGATTTATTTACTTTGCTTGAGGGCAAGCAAAACTTAAGTGAGGGGGATTTGATAACGCTCATTTTGTCTATATTAGAGTCGCATTATTTTTATATTTTATATATTATTTAGTTATGTTTATGAGCATTTTTACGCTTATTTGTTATTAAGATGTGTTCAAGTCTAGGTGCAAGGAAATATCAAAGGTTGACGAAGAAATGATAAAAGATGAAGAAAATATTAAAGAAAAGAATTTCGTCAAATATATTGATTCAAGTATGATGATTTCCGTTGCATAGGTGTTATTTGAGAGGATCTCTAATGAAAGATAGAGGTGTGATTTGGTGACAAAAAGATTATTAAAGGATGGAGTTTTATGTTAACTTTAAGAGGAATTTATGGAGCAAAATACGTCTCAACCTATGGTTGAAAGCTGAGGTTCAAACCCGTGGTTCATACACAAACCTATGGTTGAGCAGTCAAGTCCGAACCTCTAGGTTCAAGTTCCAACCGGCAGGTTCACAGCAATCTGAGATGAAAAGTTGCATTAACTCAAGGTTTTAAGTGTCATTAATCTTCATGTCCGATCATTACCTCTACATTATGATTATGGGGTGTTTGTAACAGCTTTTTGTGATGAATTCAAGCATAAATAAGACACTAAGCACCCATTATCAACACACACTACCACAAACATTCTAAAGGAATAATTAGAGGTTACTCCCAAGTTACAAGAGAAAGGTTACTTGATCCTTATTCAAGCCTTACACCCTAAGGTCTTGAACACACTTTATCTAACCCGAAAGAGCTCAATAATTC
>LBNU01007750.1:8478-23004 GCA_014162995.1 Artemisia annua
GAAAAAACATACGGACTACCATCCTGTTTCTTTTTATGTTTATTTTATGTTTTTTATTAGTTTTTGATTAGCTTAAGTCGAGTCTAGTCTTGGCTTAGCAACGCCATATTGTACATGTAATTAATCAAGATCTTTAACTCGCCACCAGTAAAATATCCCTTTTCCAACAAAACCGTGTTTATCATATCCCTACATTTCATTACAACCCTTTTGTAAAGTCCTCTTTGATAGTTTATCTTAGGTGCTTACGCCTAGTGGAGAAGGTTTTCGATCCTTTCCCAAGCCTATGGTAATCTATTTGCTATGACAGGTAGTGAGAGATATTGTTCATTTTCATTTATGAGATATAATTCTATGATACCTGAGAGATGTGAGTATCTAAACACTACTTGTGAGGTGCTAGTATGTAATCTCCGTGCTTATTATGATTAAAGTGAAACGATTATTTATTGTAATTACTTTTATATTAGCGTTAAATGACCCCTAACTTTTATTTTGATTAGAATAAAAGCGCATTTGCTTGTGGACAAGCAAATCTCAAGTGTAAGGGTATTTGATGAGGCGAAAAGTGTACCGCTTTTCGAGGGTCATTTAAGCCCTAAATCGTATTTATTTGATCAAATATCGCCCTAAATCGTTTCTTTTGTCATTTTAGGTACTTTGGAGAGAAATTCTGAAAAAGGAAGCATTTTGGACGTTTTCGGAGCATAAAAGTGAAGAATTCGACGAAGTGTCAAAATATGCTGGAACAGTACCTTGGCGGCGTCAAGACCATGCTTGACGGCGTCAGGCCTTGACAGGCCAGAACACAATTTGGGAGTTTAAAAGGGGACGGCGTCAAGAAGGCTATCAAGAAACCCTAACCACGGCGAGGTGACGGCGTCAAGCACACAACGTGACGCCGTCAGATCTGTTTTTCTATATATATTCGCATAATTTTTAGTCATTTGTGTGGAACTTTTTAAAGAGAAACCCTAGACGATTTTTGCAGCTTTTTTAAGGGTTTTATACCCTTGGATCTCTCATGTTACATTGAAGATAAGTAATCAATTAATCATTCAATATGTCTATGTGTTGTTTGATTCTATCTTGTTCTTGTCTTTTGTTTAACATGCTAGGCTAGATTTTCTTTGTGTTTGCTTAAATCTAATGAAACCTAACTATTAATTATTGATTGAATGGTGTGTTATTAATTGTATTGGATGAGTGATTATCGATGTTAGGCTTAAGAAAACTGGCAGACTTCCGGTTGGTAACATGCTTGAACATCTTAAGAAACATGAACCAAGGTGTACTAAGGTTAGTTTGATTGTATTTAATGCATGAGTGAATTCTAGTGATCCCATGTTAGGAGCTTCCTAGCCGGGTCGACATAGGAGTGAAGTAGGATCTCATAGAGTTAGGGGAAGTCCGTACACACCCCTACGAATGGTATTAAGGAATACAATCCGTCATCCACGCAATTAATACACACTAATCAATCGGTAAAAGATAGTTAGGGAGTAAGGAAATCTAAGTAAATACACTTCTCTCCATTATAGTTTTCACAACCATTTACTTTTTCGTTATTTTATTTTATTTGCATTAGTAGTAATTTGGGTTAGTTGACTAGCAACTAATTCCGCCCACTCTTCAAAACCCGAGATTTTTACTTACTTTCCATAAAATATAAAAAATACAAAAAGAATCTTCCCTCACCCTCAAACCTATTAGAGTAGTTTTTCAATCCTAACGACACTATTCCCGCAGAGAACGATCAATCCCCCGGTATTTGCCACTACACTATACTACATCGGTCAGGTACACTGCCTGGTGGGGATTGCAAGCTTCTCAAGATCCCTTGAGAGGTAAAACCCTAGTGCGTGATCGCAATCCCGCGCATCAGTAAGGTGTACTAGCACCAGCTGAATGAAGCCTGGGAGGTCCGGGTATTTTTGCAGTTTTAATGGAGGATGATGGTAGTTTATTATTAAGTAATTAGGGTTCTTTTGTCAGCCGATTTATTTTTACCATAATAACTTGTTGGCTAAGCATCTTGTTAAACAAGCTAAGTATCAGTATGTTTAGGTTACTAGGGCTCGTGGTTATATGTTGTAAAAACTATGGAAGCATGTGGAGTATTAGACTTTAGGAGAGTCTGTATCTCAAATTCATCCATTTATCACAAACAAATAGGTGAACCAACCAAATTTGGAATACGATTTTCACCACCTTAATCACGATCCCGACCGATCCGGTACGATTTGGATTAACAACGATTTATGGTTTTAATTCGCGATCCCGAGCGATCCAGATCGCAACCGTACTACGATCTGGTACGCCCGATCCGGAAAGAAATTTGTATCCATCCTGCCGATCCATGTGACTCTGATTTAAATCAAAAGTCATGCATAGGGAAAAGAGTAAAATATAAAAAAGTGCAAAACCCACCGCCGAACATTTTGATATTTACAACTTTTTAATATAACAAACTTTATTCGTCAAATATCTAACGAATTCATTAACAAAAAATATACAATTGCGAAGAGCTATGGATTACGAACAAAACGAGCCCAATATTAATATGCTTTTGACATACATTCAATTTTATAAAAATTGTTGAAGTTAGATATATGTTTTTTAGGGGAAAAAAAAAAACTTTCAAAGCACACTTTTGAACCACAGGAGCCGAAGACGACAATTCTATGAAAGAGGAAAATTGTTTGGAATGAACGGAATATCGTTTGGAAATAAAAACGTGAACATTCATAAACTAAAAACGGTATCATTTTATTCATAAAACTAAAACTAAAAATGGCAACTCAATTTTTTTAATATAAAACAAAAACTTTTATTCATAAATTGAAAACATTACATCACAGAAAATATAAAACGTAAACGAGCGAAATAAAAAAGTAAACATTCATAAACGTAAAAGTACTAAGTAAAAACGTAAATATTGATAAAAATAAACGTATGAAATAAAATAACATATGAAATAAAAATGTACATTTATGATGCTTGCGTTTGTATTCCGTACATTTACGTTTTGGGTGTGTCTAAATACACCAAAATAATTGCATAATCATTAGAGATAAATTAAGTAATAATTAATGTGAGTCCTCTAAATGTAATCAAAAGCAACTCATAAACAAAAGTTTTTCTCTTTCCTATTAATTGTTTTACTTTTATATCAATTTTATTCCAAACATAGTTTATTTTTTGATTTATAGCCATTCACCGGAAGTATTTTTTTTTTTTTTTTTTTTTTTTGTGTGTGTGTGTGTGTGTGTGTGTTTAAAGTCATGTTAGCAACAACAAAAAGCTAAAGATTAAAAAGTTAAATAATATATTGTACAAAACACAAGTGTTATACCCAAAGTGTCCTTTTAAATTTTATTTCTTTTTTCTGTACTTTTAATTAAAAATGATAACAACATTTACCACTAATTTAAAAGTTTAAATATTATTTAATTTCTTAAACTTTTATATTTTTCGGTTTTAAAACATAAAATTTTTCTTGCAAGAGTACAAATTAAATACATAGAAGTCACACCAAAACCACAAGTTTGCAAGTATAATTCTTGCTGCTATAAATTATCACTTTGCACAAGAAATCGTGTAGTCATCATTAAAATATTAAAAATATACATGTGTAATATTTGCACAATATATTATTTAACTTTTTAATCTTTGGCTTTTTGTTCTTGTCTAACGTGAATAAAACATTTTTTTTTGGTTAGTAACACGAAACAAAAATTATGTTAATTCGAGTAAATGTCTCGTGGATTTGCAACTAGGCGTATGGATGATCTAAATATTTAATTAAGAAACGCTTTAATTTTTATCGTAATGTTTTTTATTTTAATTGATTTATTATCGTAATTATGAATGCAATTTTAATTTAAAAAAAAATAGTTACAGTTGTCATTGCGGTCACCATTAACAAATTGTGGTTGAAGTGTAATCTTAAAGAGAGAAAACTGAGTTTACACTGATATGACGAGGATCATTAGCGTTAGCCTTATAAACTTTCATATAAGGGTGAAATAAAAAAAAACCTCATATTTTGTTATTTAGCAACCCAAAACGAATACTACGACATTACGTAATTTCTTGTTACGATATGAAACCAAAAATTTAATAAAGTAAAAAAGCTAGGAAACAAATCAACAAATCAAAAGGGTAAAAGTAAGACGTAGAAAAAAAGTTGTAAATATAATTCATAAATAAAATAATAAACATGTTAAAAAAATAATAAACAAAAAGAACATAATATAATTAGTGTTACAAGCAGCTAAGCCTATCACTACATTAAATAGTCTTAAATTTATTATGTCTCTTTCGTAATTAGCAAATGAAACTAGCACATATATCAATTTTTATAAACTTTTTAGTGTATTTAGTAGTACTCTTACGTTTTATATTTTTCTATGTAATGTTTTTAATTTATAAATCGAAGTTTTAGAATTTTAGTTTTATAAAAAAAAGAGTTAGACGTTTGGTAGCACGCAAAAAGTTCATCCTGTACTTATCAGCACATGTAAAATAGGTAGCCACATGTAATTTTCGCTACTTGAAAACTCAACCGATGTTCAGAAAAAAAAAAAAAAAAAAAAAATTCAAACTCAACCAAAATTGACCACCAACCATCTTTGAAAAAAACCAAGTCATCCCACTTTTAACTCACAAACACACTCACAAAAGAAACACAACTCCTCTCAAACAAACACACGATCCGCATCAACCCACTCAAACCAATCACAACCGTCCATCATTCTCATCCACCAATCACATCTCACCTCACGGATCACACCACTTCCAACCCCCAACCCCACATCTCCCACCTTATATATATACCCCCACATCATTTACTCTTCAAATTTTCCCCAATTCCCAAACCCTAATTCCCAAATTCAATCAGATTTCTCTCAATCTTTCGGTAAGTTCATTAATTCTGCTCATCAATTCATAAAATTAACTGTTTATTTCGTCGATTAATTATCAATTTTGGCTTTGAATTAGCTAATATTATAAAATCTTCATCAATTAATCAAATTAAATGTTTATTTCGTTGATTTAGCGGTTTAATTTGTTTAATTATCAATTTTGGTTCATCAATTATTAATCTAATTAAGTGTTGATTTCGTTGAATTAGTGGTTTAATTTTGGTGGTTTTTGATATGTAGTGATGGCTCGTACGAAACAAACTGCTCGTAAGTCGACTGGTGGTAAGGCACCAAGGAAGCAACTGGCTACCAAGGTATGTGTTGATTGAATTGATTTTGATGATTTTGATATTGTTAATTTTGTGCGATTTGTGTTAATTTTGGTGTTTTGGTGTTAGGCTGCAAGGAAGTCAGCTCCGACTACCGGAGGAGTGAAGAAGCCCCATCGTTACCGTCCCGGAACTGTTGCTCTCCGGTCAGTTTTTAATTTTTTTACCTGTTTTTTTAATTAATTGTTAAATGTTTATATTGTTTGTGTTTGGATATGCATTTTAATTAACTGCGTTGTTAGTAATTGTGTTTACGGATATGTAGGTTTTTGGTTGATCTTAATTATTAACTGTTTGATTATTATTGTTTTTTTATTTTTTTTAAATATATTTTTGTAAACATGTTGATGTTGATGTAGGTTTCTGTTTATGATTATATCTGATATGAATAACTACTAACCATTTTACTAAATTGTAATGGCTTTTTATGCTTATTTTGATACCTATATTCAATTGGTTGTGTTTGTGAATTGTTTTTACCAATGTTTAGGTTTATATTTTTTGTTTAAATACTTCTCCATTACACTAGTTGTCGTGTTTATAATCTGCAATCTGTAGTAATAAATGTTTAGGCTCATAATGATGAATGTTGATATATATCTTGAATTAGCGAGTTTGTAATACATTTGCGTTATTGTTTATGCTCTGCTACTGTCACTAAACAATTGAATTAGTGAAATATACAAAATTGAATGATGATGATTCTTGAATTAGCGAGTTTGTAATACATATTCTGAATCAGTGTGTTTATTGAACCCTCTAATCAACAAGTTGTTGAGTTAAAATGATTGTTTATATCACAATTGAAAACGGAATGACCACTCTGTTAATAGATGGTATAATATTTTTTTTCTATGTCTATTTATGTTGTCAATGTCAGCACAGAAATATTAACATTGTTTTGTTTGGGAATTCAGTGAGATCCGTAAGTACCAGAAGAGTACCGAGTTGCTGATCCGCAAATTACCTTTCCAAAGGCTTGTTCGTGAAATTGCACAAGATTTCAAGGTAGTTATTGCTCTTGTACAGTTTGTATATATTGTTTTTTTTTTTTTTTTTTTTTTTTTTTTTGATGTAATGCTCGTCTAATATTTATTTTGTTCTGTTGCAGACTGATCTGAGGTTCCAGAGTCATGCTGTGTTGGCTCTCCAGGAGGCTGCTGAGGCTTACCTTGTTGGTTTGTTTGAGGACACCAACTTGTGTGCCATTCATGCCAAGAGGGTTACCATCATGCCCAAGGACATCCAGTTGGCCAGGCGTATCCGTGGGGAGCGTGCTTAGTTTGTTATGGTAGTAGTATTCGTATTTCATTTTCGGTGAAGGTGTGTGTAGTCTTCACCTTCTGAACCTATCGTCTATTTTTTCTAGTTTCTTTTTGTTGTAATGTGTTTGGGATGAAACCTAATTGTGAACCCTACTACTGTGGAATGTAAATTCTCTTATCGTTTGATATGTGTTATAAGCAGCGACTGTATGCTATATGATGATTTGTGGTGTTTGATGTTTGCTTGTTATATTCTACGGTATATAAGATTTGACACACAAATTGAAATTGTTAGAATGATTTTATCCCGTGAGTTACATTATTGTGCCCGCTGTCTACGTTGAAATGCATTCAGTTTTTCCGGTGGGTTTAATGTATTTGTAGTTGCGGGGTCCAGAACCATCTCTGCGCCACCACATGAGCAGGCCATTCAGATGTTCTCGTGCCTTGTTAGGTTAAGGATGAGCATGGTTCTGGAACTGGTTGGAACCAGAACCGGTGGATCCGAGAATCGATTTTTCTGAGAAGTGAGAACCGAGAACAGAACCGAACATAGTTTTTGGTTCCGGTTCAAGTTCCAGTTCCGGTTCTTTTGGATCTATCCGTATAGGAACCGCTTTTCTATTAAGCTAATAAAAAAATCCAAAAAATTAAACTTTGTAAAAACTTGCAACATTTACATTTGAGCAAATAAAAATTAACAACTAAACCTTTAACTCAAATAATCATAGTTACTTTCACTTCTTCGTATTTTTAACAAAACAGTAAGGCATAACAATCCGGGAAAAAAAAAAAAAATAACTTAAAACTTTATCCATCAAAATAACTAAGACCGTTTAGAATTTCACAGTTTGTTTCTCTTTGTCTCTTCTGGTTAGTTTCTCTAATTGTTCTTCCATATCCTTGACAATCTCATCGTCTTTAATAAGATCTTCAACATCATCCCAATTAATTTGCGTTCTTGACTTTCTCACACAATCTTGGGTGCAAATCAAAGCTTCAACAATCGGTGTAGACAAGCGAGTTCTATAAGGGTCTAGTAAATTAAAGATTATGATGAATGATCTTGGAATGTTATTAGGTTTAGATTAATTATTGATTTGGGGATGTTTTAGTAAATTAAAGATTAGGGTTTAGAGTATTTGGCTTGATGGCTAGTAGGGTTTTTTTATTTTATTTTATTTTATTTTATGTTACGTAGGATTTGATTAATATTTTGCTAAGAAGTAAAAAAATTACATATTTTTCTAATTATTGGATATTTGGTTTCAGAACCGGTGGAACCGATCCGAACCGACCCAAGAACCGAAAAATCTCAAAATCAAGAACCAGAACTGGAACCATTGGTTCTGGTTCCAGTTCGGTTCTTCATGGTTCCGGTCCGGTTCTTGGTCCGATTCCGGTTCTTTTGCTCATCCCTATGTTAGGTGGTTGACTGAAGGACCAATTTTGAGGGTTTTACTCTTTACTCTATCTAGTGGCATGAGTGATTCTTTTGCATGAATTTGAGTTGACGACACATGCCTGTTTGCTTGTGCATCATAGTCGATCTTTTGGAGAGAACGTTTGTTTTCACTACAAAAGGATGGATTGTTATTAGAGTTTGTGACTTAATTTTGTCAACACAAATAAATTTACTAGGACGAATATGTGCCGACATGGCAATAACTGATGGCTCCTTGTTTCTGCCATGTGTGTGCTGCTTGGCCACTTGCAATGGCTAATGAGTTTAGTTGTGTAACTTGTTTTGACAACCAAGTGTCTTTATTACAACCAAGTGTCTTTATTAGCAGCCTACTGTAACGATGGTAGGTCGTACCATAAAGATGGGTCGTTTCATGGCGGATCAGAAGACCTGCCTGCTAGATCTTCTGACGAGTAGCTATTGTAGTCACTAGGAGGTAAAATTGCTGCTTTCTGCACCAACTGGATACCTGAGAAACAAATTTTGTACATTTATAGATACTCCATATTAATTTTCATGGCTCTTTATATAATATGTAACTTTAAACCTTTTTTTTTTTAAAGAAATATGGTAAATAATCTTTTGGCTTACTATTTGTGGGGCTTGAACTTGGCGTCACACTAACTCAAGGCCCCTCTCATGCGGAGATTGACGTGACAAATTCAAGATTACTTTTGTCAAGCCTACCAAACAAACAACATGGAAGATTCGATGAAGAACCGGAACGACATTGCTAGAGTTTCCAAATGGCTTATTATTCTCGTATCAGTTTAGCCACGCCTAATATATGAAGGATAACAACTTATAATTATGAACATATTGTTAAGGACTGTGATTTAACAAACTTTTGTTATTTATTGTTTAAAAGTCGAGTTATATTAAAAACCAAAGTTTTCTTACATACCAAGGGACTCATCCCCACCATCCAACTAAAAAGAAATCAATAGTTAAGATTAAAGCATTTTAATATTTCACTCATTTTTTATAATTTAAATATCTTTTAAACCGTTAATCGTTAAGCGAAAATAATTACACCATCGCGACGAGCATTTAATTATCTTTCTATAGACAGACACTTTGATATACTTTCGACAATTTTTTTTTTCGTTTTTTTCACGTTTTTTTTCGTGGCCGAAAAACTCATATGTGATATGTAATATCAGATGTGATATTAGTGTAATATCACATGTGATTTTTTCGGCCACGAAAAAAAACGTGAAAAAAACAAAAACAAATTTTTTTGTCGAAAATATATCAAAGTGCCTATCTATAGAAAGATAATTAAATGCTCGTCGTAACGGTATATTTTTTTTCCGCTTAACGATTAATGGTTTGAAAGATATTAATATTTGAAAAAAAGGATGAATGTGGGTTTGTTGATATAAATAATGCATGAAAACGTTATTTATATTTTTCGATATCCCTATGTTTTGACGATCACAAAATGTAAAAACATTAAACGCAAGATTACTACGTAAACAAGTATTTAGTTACAAATATCATTTCACTCAACAAAATCACTTAAGGTATGAATAAACAAATGTCTAATACATTTTATGATCAAAGGGATTTTTATTTAAACATTACAAAGTTTATAAAATGATATAACCATCTTATATATTAAAAAAAAAATACTTTTGGTAATTAAAGGAAAATGTTTAATTCAAAACAAATATATGAATTCAAATTTTTAACCAAAATCAGTTAGTTTTTCACCAAATAAACCTTCACCAGAAAAGACAAAGTTTTCTGGCCGTTACAGGTGGGCGGCCCCCTTAATTGTAAGGACGGCCCCCTTAATTTTAAGGGGGCCGGCACGCTCCTGTTGTCAGAAACTTTTGCCTATAAATACAGGTTCATTCCTGCAATTTTTTCTCACCTTTTGTACGAAAATTTTCATTTCCAATCCTTTCCAAACATCTTTCTAAATCCTTTGATCATAAGATTATAAGTCTTTGTTTCATGTGATTCAATCCTTCCTCATTCAAAGTGCAAGAGAAGAATACTCCTTCAATATCAAATCAAGAAGTATTGTAGATTAGTTTTGTAGATTGTGTAAATCATTTGTGAAGTTGTGTAGTGCTTGTGATAAGTAGATTTAGGTGGATAGAAGTTGTATTGTGAAGAGATAGTAGTGAAGTAGTGGTGTAGTAGTGTTGTGTAGAAGTTGTAACTAGTTGTGAGAAATTGTGAGATTGGTTCTAGCTACTATTAGAACTCGACATTTTGCTTGGTGTCGCTAAACGGTGTAAGCAAAGGTGTGTAAGGTTTCTCCGCCATAAGGGAGTTTGTTGACATAGTGAAGAAAACTCTCGAGTAGGTGACTCGGGGAGTGGAGTAGGGCGAAGAGAGCTTCGTAGCCGAACCACTATAAATCCTTGTGTTGTGGTTTGATCTTTCTAACTCTATCTTTTCATTACGTTTATATTTACTTTATATTTGCTTAGTTAATTAGATAGAACTGTTCATATAGTGCAAGGGTTGATTTCACATAAATTAGAATCGAAGTATTTTTAAAAGCAAGTTTTTTTAAATTAAAACGACGTAAAACTATTCAACCCCCCCTTCTAGTTTTTCACAATTGGTATCAAGAGCCACGTCAAACAAGATTTTTAAAATAATTTGTATTTTAAAACTTGAAACGATCTATGGAATCGAAAAAATATTTAGAAGGGCAATCTATTCAAAGACCACCACTATTTGAAAGTGATGAATTTCTTTATTGGAAAAATCGATTTGAAACTTATGTGAAATCATAGGATCTAGATCTTTGGCATATTATTACTAACGGTGATTTTCTTCCTATACAAAATAATCCCGAAACTAAAAGGGATGAAATTGTACCTTTTGAAAAACAAAATGATGATTTGAAAAAGAAACTTGCTAAAAATAATGAGGCTAAAATGGTGATTTACAATGCGTTACAACGTAAAGAATATGAAAGAATTTTTATGTGTAATACCGCAAAAGAAATTTGGAATTCTTTACTAATCACTCACCAAGGTAATAGTCAAGTCAAAGATAATAAAATAGATCTTCTTGTACAACAATATGAACAATTTACGATTCCGGAAGAGGAATCAATAGATAATGCTTTTTCTAGATTTAACACAATCATCACAAGTCTAAAAGCACTTGATGAGAACTTTTTTAGCAAGAATTTTGTAAGTAAATTTCTTTGGGCTCTCCATCCGAAGTGGCGTGCTAAGGTGACGGCTATTGAGGAATCAAAGAACTTATCAACTCTACAACTTGATGAGCTAATTGGAAACTTGAAAGTGTATGAAGTGATAATTAAGAAAGACTTCGAAATGGTCAAGGGAAAAAGGGAGCAAAGCAAATCAATTGCGTTAAAGGCTAAAAAGGACTCTAGCGACGAAGAATGCTCAACATCCGAAAGCGACGACGAAGAGTATGCTATGGCCGTGAGAGACTTCAAGAAATTCTTTAAAAGACGAGGAAAATACGTTAGACAACCATATGATGAAAGAAAAACACCTCAAAGAAACAAGGACGATAAGAATGGCAAAAGTGAAAGGAAGTGCTTCAAGTGTGGAGACCCAAATCATCTTATTGGAGAATGTCCGAAATTTTCAAGAAGTCAAAACCACAAGGATTTTGTAGGAGGAGCATGGAGCGATAGTGACAATGATGAAAAAGAGACAACAAGAGAAGAAAAGTGTCTCATGGCAAAGACATCCGATGAGGTACGTTCCGAAACCGAATACTATAGTGATAAAAACTTATCTTTAGATGAAAATGACTTAGATAGTGAATATAGTAGATTATGCAAACTAGGACAAAAAGTCATAGCTAAAAATAAACTACTAAAACACACTAACAACAAATTAAAAGATGAAATAATTGAATTAAAAATTAAGCTACACAACTTAGAAAAAGGTAAAGAAAGTATTATGGAATGTAAAGAATGTATAGTTGTTAAGAATGAAAATGAACAACTTAAGGAAGAAATTACTAGACTTGAGAAATTTGAAAGTAGTAGTCAATCACTCAAGAAATTAATTAGCATTCAAAGAATATCCGGAGATAAAACCGGGTTAGGATATAACTCAACCGGAACATCAACTAGTGAAACAAAAAATGTCAAATTTGAAAATGAAACTAGTGAATTAAAATATAAACCAAAGTACATTCTTTTGAAAGATAGATTAGTACCTATTGCTAGTGATGAGGAAGTTAAAAGTTTTCATAAATCATCTTTAAAACCCGAGGAAAGTGATGAGGAAGTTAAAAGTTTTCATAAATCATTTTTAAAACCCGAGGCCAAATCCTCTAAACCAAAAATAAGGTCTAAAACTCCACCACCTAGAAAACCAAGTAGTTCTCATCCTAGGTCTAAAACTCCTCAACCTAGAGTAAACAAAAATAGACAAAACTTTCACAACAATCATCAAATGTGGAACTTCAATCCTTGGTAAATGATTCCACCATATATACACCCAAGTCAAATACAAAACATGTTCGGACCAAACAACTTTGGTCAAATGAGACAATGGGGACCACCGAGATGAATTCAACGTATTACTTGGTAATCTATCCGCTTCCAAAAGATCATGCAATCGTTTCGAAGACTTTGAAGAAGAGCCTATTGAAGACAAAAAGGTACATATCTCTTTTAATTTTCATGTCAAGATTGCATGCTTAGTTTAGTATCTAGTTTATATATGTTAAGGCTTGTTTTGTAGTTTTTCTTAGCTATTATACATATACATACATACATATACATATACTTATCTATATACATATAATATGTATATATATACTTAATAACTTATAAGAATTTATAACCTAGAAAACTCATTTGTTAATTTTCTAAAACAAGAAATTGTTTGTTTTACGAACCTTTTCTTTTCCCCTTTTTGGCCTTCTTGAACTATTATGTTCAACGATACTCATGTTGATGTAGAGAAATGAGTTGATCAATCTATGGATGAAACAAACTCCCGTCGTCTTTTGCGTTCGTCTCCCTCTCACATTCTCGTCTTATAAACCCATATTTTATACATATATATATATATATATATATATATATATATATATATATATATATATATATATATATATATATATATACACACACACACACACACACACACACACATAAAAAGGAGAGATATAGATATATATATATATATATATATATATATATATATATATATATATATATATATATATATATATATATATATATATACACACACACACACACACACACACACACACACATAGGGATGAGATCAGGTACATTTTTGGATTTTAGTGCGGATGGTACGGACGAATCTCAGCTGTCCATCTAATCAACCATATGAAAAAAGCGGAGTGGCAGTATCGTAAATATCCCATTTTTTTTTAAAATCGTTAATATCACAATGGCTTTTTTATTGAAAAAAAATTCAAAAAAATCTAAAAAAATTAAAAAAATAAAGAGGATAACAAATTATTAATAATCGCTGAAAAAAATTTCAAAAAAAAATCGTTTTCATCGTTAAAGTTATTGCGATACTAGCTCTGATTTTGACTTTTGTAAAAAAGTCAAGATCAGACCTTGATATCACATAACCCTTTATTTTTTTTTACTAATATCACTTTTTATAAATGATGATATTAAGTTTTTTTTTTTTACTAATATCACCGTTTATTTTTTTGTATCACCGTAACTTTTAATATCACAATGGATTTTTATTGAAAAAAATTCAAAAAAATCTGAAAAAATTAAAAAAATAAAGAGGATAACAAATTATTAATAATCGCTGAAAAAAATTTCAAAAAAAAAAAATCGTTTTCATCGTTAAAGTTATTGCGATATTAGCTCTGATTTTGAATTTTTTTTACAAAAGTCAAGATCTGATCTTGACAAATTCAAGTTCAGATCTTGACTTTTGTAAAAAAGTCAAGATCAGACCTTAATATCACATAACCCTTTATTATTATTTTTTTTTACTAATATCACTTTTTATAAATGATGATATTAAGTTTTTTACTAATATCACCGTTTATTTTTTTGTATCACCGTAACTTTTCTTAATATCGTAATAAAAAAAACAGTGATATTATTTTTTTTACTAATATCAAAGTTACTTTTTAAGTAAAATATTGTTAATATCCCGGTAGCACTCATAATATCTTTAAAATCACGTTAACACTCATAATCACAAAACAAAAAAGTGCTCAGAAAAATCTGAAAAAATAAAAAAAGTAAAGAAGACAACAATAGTAAGGATCCCTTAAAAGGAAAAAAAATTAAAAAAATCATTTGCATGGTTAATTGGTACCGTGATCGTTGCGTCAGATCTTGACTATTTTACAAAAAGTCACGATCAGATCTGGATGGGCGGCTCAGATCTATCCGCACATCGGCACGAATTAAAAAAATCCGCACGTGATCCTTTGCCTATATACATATATACATACATATACATATATATATATATATATATACATATACACACACACACACACACACACATATATATATATATATATATATATATATATATATATATATATATATATATATA
>LBNU01007750.1:23126-42871 GCA_014162995.1 Artemisia annua
TATATATATATATATATATATATATATATATATATATATACACACATTATATATATCTCTATATTATATATAACAGGAGGCGTTACACGTAGATAATGCCACGTAAACGCCACCTCATTGCCCAGTAATTCATTATCTTCCATGTCATCACTTTTTGAGTGCCATGTCATCAGTTTTTAAATTTCCGATTGACATGTCATCACTTTTTTTAATTTCATTCGGCTGATTTTTTTTAACAAAAAAACAGCTACATAGATTCGAAATCATGACCTAACAGATGTTATGTGGCATGTTTATCACTGAACCACTACCTTTTTTTGGTAAATATTATTTAAGCCTAAAGTTATAAAGGAAGTCTGCATTGGATATATTTTTCATGGAACCCTAATATTAATATAATAAGTATCGCCAAACATAGTCATGTCTTTTTCTATATCAGTAACCCTAAAACACATAAAAACGATCCATGTAATCACCGGTATACATCCATCTTCATCATGTTGATTTTTAATATTGCCTGTTGCTAATATCTTCTATTGATTTTTTAAAGGTACTTATTATAAGGCTTTTCCTAATAAATAGGCTTTTAGTTATAGCTTTTAATTATATGTTTTTCTATTGCATGTTGATTATCAGGTGTATATTAATCACTCTTTATAGCCCAAAACATCTTATTTTCTATTGCATATGGAGGTGCTGGTGGATATGGAGGTGGTGGCGCGTATCGAGAAGCTGGTGATATCTTCAGCAAGGGTTTCGGTGAGGCATCACCTCCGCATGGATGTGAGGACAATGCTGATAGCATTCAAGAATATTTCACGGTATCTTTTAATCTCCTGATAGATAACACTATAGGAACTTGCACAAAGAGACAAGCAAGCAAGGATTTTTCCATCAGCAATAGGCTTTTTATATGACTTATAAAGTTATCAAATTTAGCCTATGAACATACATAAGCACAAGTTGATAAGCTCTAAATGACCAATTCTACCCTTTTGAAGGGTCTTAGGACTTTACATTAATAGGTTTTTCTTACGAGTGTGGTTCTAGGTTAGATTAGGACATATATAGAAGGCCTGATTTGACCCATTCATGAGCAAAAGGGTCGAGTTTGTCACACCTATCAAGAATAATGTTTAAATAATGCAGGAAAATATCACATAAAAAAGTTTTTTGCTGATTTCTTTTGATGCTTAGTCATGTAATAGAATGTACAGCTGATAATTCTACTTTCAGATGATGAAACGAGACCTTGGTATATCTACAATTCAATAAAACTTATTTGTATACTAATTGTTAGAGATAAAGGGCATGTGTAGAAGCTAAAGAGGTTGTTGACAATGGTTTTAAAAGAATAATACCACCAGTTTTCTGAAAAGCATTAAAACATATAAAAAAAGTGAGCTTTATACTGTGATTTGGTGGCGAGCAATTTTCTTTCTATTAGACAAAAAACAGAAATTTGAAATTTAAAGGAGTTACTATTGCATGTTACTTTATATTTTATTGATAAAGAAAACGTTGGCGGTGCCTAACGAGAAGACCAGATGGAATACTTTTGGCAAGAAAAATTAATATTCATTTGTGGAGAGACTCAAGTTAGATCAATTTACAACACATAGCTCACTCGATATTCGTGGTATTGATTTTAACTCGATTGAATGCCCTGTTTGTAATGACGCCATTGACAAGCAACCCACATCACTGATTTACTATTATTTGTTTTCCAACAGTGCCATCAATGCAAGACCTTATGCACATTGAAGGATGTTAGACTTCTTTATGCAACTCACTTTTGCATTCCTGATGCTACTGCCATAGCTCATCAGATTGTTTTGGATGAAAAGGTAATAAATCTTTTTGTTATACTTATTTCTTAAATACGCGCATGCACAGAAATTCAGTTTTAAAAACCTCAGAAGAAAGCCCATAATTTCTTTCAAATAATTGCAGGCATCCACTAGATGCTTTCCGTATAGCTCGGCCAGTGTTAATGCATATACGGATTATGAATTGGAACGGATTTTACATGGTCGATTTGGAAGCTAAAGGAGAGGTTGCAGATGATGTTGAATACGGTTAGATTTTTTCCCCGTCAATCTGTTGGCGAAAAGTATACTAATTGTTCTGTATAAAAAGGGTAAATAATGAAAATGGTTTGAATTAGTGGCCCGCAAAAAAGAAGGTAACCCACACACGCTTTATATATTTGTTTTCGTTTATGTTTAAGATCGTGTTTTGGATTCATTGTTGTGATGCCAAACAGAACACATACAACCACTAATAAGAGAGTTTTTTTTTACTACAATTTTGGCAATTATTTTCGATTATTTAAACTTATAAATCTAATAATTGATTACATGGAACCATGGATTAAAAAGCATGAACAAATGTGCTAGGGTGCTTATAAAGTCTCTACAGAACATTGATGGTAACAACTATCCTGAGGTATTTATCGTCTGTAAACTCAGAGTTATATTACAGATATTTCTCCATATTTTCCACCAATAAATAAAAAAGGTTTATTTGTTGTTATCTATTTATCTGTTATTTGCATACATTCTTCTGCATGTAAATTATTAATGCAGGATTTAGGCTTTTGTGGAACACAGTTAAATCTTTCCTTGACCCAAAGACTTCATCTAAGATTAATGTAAGTCCACACTAGCTTTTGTGGAACACACTCTATTTATTCAGATGACAACGTGACAGTGAGTTTGACAACTTTTGCTAAATCTATATGTACTTAAGCCTTTTATTTCTTTCTAAAAAATGGTTTGGTGCACAGGTATTAGGCAACAAATTCCAAAGCAAGCTCTTGGAAATCATCGATGCCAGGTACTTATACTAAATATGTCAAAGATGCTGCATGGTCTTGAAATCCTTTCTCTTTAGTTATATTTATGTGTATCCTTTTTATGTGAATAGTGAAAATATATTTATTCAAACAGGCGCATATGACCATACACCTACAAAGATTGTGCTAAAATATATCTTTTTAAGCACTATTTGTAAGAAGGTTGTTGGCAACAGCATTCTAGAGTTCTAACTACTCATTATATCGTGCGAACATGATAATAATAATAATGATGATGATGATTATGATGATGATGATGATGATGATAATAATAATAATAATAATAATAATAATAATAATAATAATAATAATAATAATAATAATAATAATACTAATAATAATAATAATAATAATAATAATAATAATAATAATAATAATAATAATAATAATAATAATAATAATAATAATAATAATAATAATAATAATAATAATAATAATAATAACTTAAATTCAGCTGATAGCCTGATAGGGACACGTGTGAGATTGAGGCCAACGGCTTGAAATTTGAGGGTAATATTAGCAACCGACTCAAATGGTGCAGGTGGCATTGAATTAGCTCCAGTTTGGTTAGCCACAAGTCCATATCTTCTTCCTAACAAAACCTTCCATGTAGGTCCTCTACGCTGCATATCATTTTTTATTATTAACTTTTGGGTCTAATTTTCAATTTTGTTTTGTGTATGTTCTTTGGATACTTACCAATAGGACTGAATTACAGACAGCTATGGCCAAAATGTAAGCACAAGAAACTATTCCACTGCAAGAGCTCTCCACGGCAGTTCAGGATCAAAAGAGACCATCTCTTGAAACAAGAAAATCAAAATATCAGTATTTTGCTAATAGTAACAACAATGTCAATGAGAAGAAACTCACAAGGAAAACATAACATTTATTCAGTTTTATTTTATATCAGTGATCTTTAATAGATTCAATTCATGACAGAAAATTACTCTTGCTTAAACGTGGCTACTCCTGGTAATGAACCTGGTTCAGTTTCTTCTAAGAATAAAGCTATCAATTCTGCTGGTGTTGGTCTAAACGTGGGTCGGAACAGCCCCAACGTGAGTTCTCGAAAACGCACTTATGATCATGAGACTTTGGCTTATAAGTATGAATTAGTGGCTCGGAGTTAAATGTTCAATACTGATATGCCTAAGGTGCTTATGTAGTGATAATGATTTGTTGTTAACTCACCCATTTTACTTTTTTACAGGTAGCTCTAACTCATAGAACAGACAATCTTAAGCCACAAATGAAACAAATCGACAAGAATGGCTATTTATGCTTTGAGGTACTTCTCATAATCTTATATCAACGCGCATGGCAAAAATCTCATAAAAAACAAAAAGGTGTTTATTCCAACTACCTTGGTCATAGCTATCTGTAACTTTATCGTTGTATCCTGTACCTATCTGACTCTCAGTTGCATGAACAATCAAGTTCATATATAAATTCAATTTGTAGCGCTGATGGTATCCTTCAATTAAGTTCAGTTACTTTGATATGATCCCTGGTAACAAGTTTTTTATCCAAACGAGTAAGTTTTAAGGAAGGCTTAATCTCCCGAACTAACCAAATTACCTTTTTAGCATCATAGGTTGGACGGGTTTGATAACAGGTCAACAGAGGTACTTATTGCTTAAGTCAAAATAAACCAGGCCACGTTCTATCTTTCGTTTTTAAGACACATTCTATCTCTTTAAATAACATAATTTGTGTTTGAAAAAGCTATCCTAAACAGTATTAGTAATTATGATTCACATTTAGTTATAAACTGCTCAACTTGGGTTGCCTTTATCTTAAACAGATCTGATTAAAATGAAACCATAATGGGTCAAATGAGTTAAAAGTAAACCAGAGGACTTCAGAATACGGGTGCTGGAGCGTTATGACGAGGTTGACCTTTTTCAGCCTGTCATGGGTGAGGACACCCCTGCTTCTATTCATTTGCTGATACGCATTAGCTATTGAGTCAACTTTTTTCCCCATAAGATAATTTATCATTAGCACATTTTCAGACCTATTTAGTTTACATTTATTTTCTCCCTTAATACATTCAATAAATATGTTCATGTTGATTTTAATTAAAAAGGTCCAATGTAATGTGGCTTTAGGGTTGAAAGGCAGCAAGTGTTTCCTGTTGGTCAAGCTCAGATTAACGATATTGACATGTCACGTTATGTGGGTCTCTAAAATCGATAGGAAAGCTGAAAAATTGAGATTTTTTGGGTCTTTGACATGTATGTTTGAACATGGTTTCTGAAAGCACGACTTCGAGGGTTAGGACTTGAGACCTTCCATCAGATATTAAAGAGCAGGGATGGGATCAATTTATGTGTACATCCAACAGATCTATGTTTTAAACTTCTTGATAATGTGAGTTTGGAAGAAGGTTCAATGTGTGAACCGGTCCACACTTGTCGTCGAGCTAATATAGATCCAGAAACAAATGTATTAGTTATTGGAGCAAGGCCCATAGGACTCGTGTCAATGCTTGCTACTCGTGCTTTAGAAATTTCAAGAATCGTGGTTGTGGATGTTGAGGACAGCCGGTTATCTGTTGCAAAAAAACTTTGGCGCATATGAGATCATCAAAGTCTCAACGAATATTCAGGTATTCTTAATCCATTGAACGATATGATTCATATAAAGTTATATTAGAATTAATCGTTTGCTTAATTACTTGAAACTTAGGATGTGGAAGCGGAAGTGGAGTTGATACAAAATTCCCATAACTTATGCACCTGGCGATGATTACCTAAGTGTGCATATACCTATATAGCATCTTCGATACCATTGTTGTTGAATAAAGTGAATCTATACGTAAGTATAGTACTCCTTTAATACAGTTTCCGATCGTTACGGCACTTATCCTAATTCTTATTTTCTTATGCATTTGGCACCAGATTTTGCAAGCGTTTTTGGCGCTTCTACACAGACGCTGCAAAGTGCTGAAAGAAAATGCCACGCTGTCTTTGCAAGTAGTTTATCGGATGCATTTACAACCATATAAGTTATGAGGTATCATTTTGATCGATTGATTTTCAATGCAATTAGCCCTTACGATAGCAACTAATGTGTATTTTATTAGAAAGAGGTACCATGTTCTAACGTTGATGCACCCCAAAAGTTCAAAAAGTGTTGAATTATGTTGTGTTATGATTTTAGTATTGGAATGATGTAGGTACGTCCTACTAAAGGTACTTATTATAAGAATTGATTATTAGCTTTTTATTTTTCTAAACCGACGACAATTATTGTTTAAGTTTGCTTCGGTATGACCATGAATAAATGTAAAGGTCAGACGTTGTCTAAAGTTGGGTTGTTTCTTCAGAGAAGGGTTTTCTCTCATAGGGCTATATGTTGTCTCAAGTGTCAAGAGCAAGAAGGGTTTAAAGACTCTATGTTGTTATATAGATGGAAAATATAAAAATTCAACGACCAACGTTGTGTATAAAGAAGCTTTATTTTGCATTTGAACTCAAAACATATATTTTGTAATGTCATATCATTTATTAAGTTTTATTCCCTTTTATATGATTACCGTTCATTTCTTTCGGTTCTTTAATCACTGTATAAATATTTCACAATGTTCGTAATTAATTAACCGTTAATTTATTCTTTGAGAACTCACAAGGCACGTCCGATATAATTGAATTGTATATTTGCATTATTTTCCGTGACCTAATACTATCCAAAGAATAATTACAAGTCATGTCCGCCCACAACAAATTAAAATAAAACGTAAAATTACAAGTCATGCCCGCCCATTGGGCGGGCTTTGAGACTAGTATATATATATATATATATATATATATATATATATATATATATATATATATATATATATATATATATATATATATATATATATATATATATATATATATATATATATATATATATATATATNATATATGTAGACTTGGGTTAAAATAAAAAGATTGTTAAAATAAAAAGAATAGGAAGCCACCACATTGCGCCATGTGTCCCATTCCCACCCCCTCTTTTTATTACTCTTAGGGGCTTTTTTGTCAATTTATATTTTTTCATAACTATATAAAGTTTTTTTTTACTTATCACAATGCAAACCACCAACACACACACACACACACACACACACACACACACCGGTTAACCTTCTTCTCCACCTTGATCACCGTTGTTTTCTCCACCGTGATTACTGCCGTTTTCTCCACCGTATTCTCCACCGTCATCACCGCCATTTACTCCACCGTGATGTCGATCGATTGTTTATCATCACTGGATAACGAGTGTTCATCTTCTAGTAATAATCAGTCATCATCATCAACAATTAGTTCAACATCAGTTAATCATGATCGTAAGATGTTAACTAATTTTGAATCACTAATTTTGAATTATTTATGCTTATATCAAACCTGCACACAAGGTGTTTGATGACTAGCAATTAGATTTTGATGCAGTAGATATATAAGTTTGATGCACTAGATTTATGAGTATGATTTCTAGATAACTGTGTATAGGAAACCTGTACATCCCGTGTGTTTGATGAATAATAATTAGATTTTGATGAAATAGATATATAAACATGATGCAGTTGATGATTAGTAATTAGATTTATCAGTATGATTTCTATATATAGGCCTAGGTTTCAGTAGATAACTGTGTATAGGAAACATGGACATCTGGTGTGTTTGATGAATAATAATTCGATTTTCATGCAGTAGATGTATAAGTTTGATGCAGTTGATGACTAGTAATTAGATTTATCAGTACGATTTCTATATATAGGTTTCAGTAGATAACTCCGTATAGGAAACCAGCACATCAGGTGTGTTTGATGAATAATAATTAGATTTTGATGCTGTAGATGTATAAGCATGATGCAGTTGATGACTAGTAATTAGATTTATAAGTATGATTTCTATATATAAGCCTAGGTTTCAGTAGATAACTGTGTATTAGAAAAGCTTCAGTTTTTGTATATGTATGATGCATTAGATTTTTTAGTTTGATTACTAGATATAGGACTAGTTTTGTAGTAGATAAATGTGTATATGAAACCTGCTCTAGTTGTGATGTATATGTATGAGTTACATGTGTGATGACTAGTAATTACATTATTATGGAGTAGATGTATGAGCATGATGCATTAGATTTATGAGTATGATTTCTAGATATAGGACTAGGTTACTTTTAGTGTATTAGCTGTCATTTTTTATTCTTTTTAGTAGAGTATCATGCAGTAGATATAAGAGAATGATTTATAGGCATAATAGTTGATTGAACTCATTAATAACCTCATACACACACATGTTTCCAGAACATCATGTTTTGTTGGTGACATTTGTGTTCGAGCTTAGTAATGATTTTGTATATGCGATGCACTACTTTTTAATACTATGTTGTTATGATTTTATTACATTCTTTGTGTTAAACGTACAGATGCAGATGTTGAAACTGTTCAAGTTAGAGATCATGTTGGTTTTTATGTTTGTGGCAAAGATGGAACTAGGTAAGGCTGTAAACGAACTGAACGTTCAATGAACATTTCATGAACCGTTCGGTAAAAAGTTCGTTTATGTTCGTTTATTTATTAAATGAACGAACATGAACAATATTTTACGTTCATTTAGTTAAATGAACGAACATGAACAAGAGTCGCGTCCGTTCATTTATGTTCGTTAACGTCCGATTATGCGTTCGTTAACGTTCGTTTAAGTTCATTTATTTTTTTATTTACGTATATCATATCTTTTAATTGTATAATTTTAAAATTGTTTTATTTAAACAAAACAATACTTATAAACCAATATATTGTGCATAATCTAATAAATTTTATATTTGTTTGTCCATGTTCATTTATGTTCGATCGTTTATGTTCGTTTAGTGTCTTAATAAACGAACATAAACGAACATGAACAACTCATTTTCTTAATAAACGAACATGAACAAGAAAATTCGTCCGTTTAAGCGATCGTGTCCGTTTATTTGTTCGGCTAAAATTAAATGAACGAACATGAACAAAGCTCCGTTCGTGTTTGTCCGGTTCGTTTACAGCCCTAGAACTAGGACATGGTATCCTGATTGTCTTGAAAAACCTATAGAAGGGTGTCAGTTTATTTCAGTTGAATAGGCCTATAATTTTTATGTGTCGTATGGTAAAAAGGGTGGTTTTGACATTAGAAGAGGTGGTCAGTACAAGGCAAAAGGTTTTGCAGATGCAACCTTGAAGTATTTCTATTGTACAAGAGAAGGGTTAAATCAAAATTCCAACGGTAAATCTGGTGATAATAATTCAGATAGTGATATAAGTGAACAAAGTGAAGTCAGTGATGTTTCTCATAGGTTTGGTGATGTTAAGAAAAAGAAACCCAGGAGGAGGACTTCGTTTAGGTGTGGTTGTTTGGCATCACTTAAAATTAAGAAAATAGGAAACATTTTTCAAGTTACTAAGTTCGAAGATGGACATAACCACCCACTAGTAGCTAAAATAGATATGATTTTTATGAAGAATTCAAGGAAGATGGGTTATACAAAACATCATTTTCTTTATCAAGTTTCAAATGCGAATTTTGGTCCTGCTATTGGGTTTAGATTGATGAAACAGCTCCATGGTGGGTTTGATCGAGTTGGTACAACAGTCATTGATTTTAAGAATCAGAAGAAGAAAATTAGTGTTTTTATTGGAGATCGAGATGCTCAAATGGCTGTTGAGAAGTTGCTGAGTCGAAAACTTCATTTGCCTGGTTTTTTTGTCAATTATTTTAAAGGTGAAGCATATATTCTTTAATTCATTAAAGTTTAACTATTTTCAAGTGCATCATAGTTTATTTTCAAGTAATCATAGTTTAAATATGCGTTGCATCAGAGTGTAATTATTTGAAGCATCACAGTTTAGATTATGTAGTTTTAGTTTCTTACATTTTTTTTTGGTTTAGGTGATGATGATAAATTGGCTGGTCTTTTCTGGGCTGATGAAGAAGCTATTAAAGACTATGCTATTTTTGGTGATATAGTTTCGTTTGATGCCACATTTAGATCCAACAAGTATGATTTCTTGCTTATGATATTTTAATTATTTTTCTATTTTAAAAAGATTTTCATTTAATTATGTAATATGATTTCAAATTATAGGTATCAGATGGTATTTGTTCCCTTTACTGGTATAAACCATCATAATCGTTGCCTTACATTTGCCTCGGATTTGCTTGCTGATGAGAGTGCTGGTGCTTACAAATGGTTACTTGATCAATTCAAAGAAGCTTTTGGTAAAGATCCAGATGTTGTTATTACTGATCAAGATCCATCGATGAAAATTGCTATTGAAGAGTGCTTTCCGAACACGAGGCATCGTTTGTGTATGTGGCATATAATGCAGAAATTGACTACAAAGGTATTTTTTATATCCATGCCTATGATGCACTACATTATACATTATAATGCAGTTAATTTGTTTTATATTCATGCTTTATGTTGCCTAAGATGCACTATTATTTTACAAACTGATGCAGTTGAAATTTATATTATCATTTCTCTGTTTTTACAGGTTGGTACTGCACTTTGTAGTAGTACAGATTTTAAAAGACGAATATGTGATATTGTGTGGACTGACCAGATATTGCCAGAAGAATTTGAGAGAGAGTGGGATTGTATGATAAATGATTTTGAACTCAGTGATAACAAATGGTTAGGTGATATGTTTATTATGAGGGAAAGATGGATACCTGCGTACTTACGTGATGTACATATGGCGGGACTAATGCGTACTACTTCAAGATCAGAAAGTGAGAATCATTTTTTTGGGAAATGGACCAGCCCTCACCTTACTCTTGTTGAATTCTTAAGCCATTACGACACTGCTATAGAGTATCAGAGGTACATAGAGCGCAAGAATGACCATGATTCTAGATATAAAACTCCAGTATTCAAAACAGATCTTCCGATGGAAAAAGAAGCATGTAAGCTATATACTAGAACACTATTCTTCGACGTGCAGGATGAGATTTATGCTTCGTATAAGTATTGCATTGCATTAAGTGTTGATCAAGCTGAGAATATGGAGAAATATGCAGTTCGTGATACTCAGTATCATAATGGTATTGGTGACAATGATTTTCCTGTTTATCAGGTATGTATCAGAAATATTATATACTGTAATGCATACTGATTCACACTTCTATATTATATACTTTAATACACTAGTAATAATCATAGTGATGCATTAGTTTATTCATTGTGATGCAGTAGCTTTTGCACTGTGATGCAGTAGATTTTGCACTGTGATGCAGTAGTTTATAGACTTTGATGTACTATTATTTTATGCTCTTTGATCCGGTTGTTTTATACTTTAATGCACTGTTATTTTATGCAGTAGTTTCTAGTATTTTTTATTTTATTAATATCTAAATTTAGTGCATTGCCTATTTGATTAAATCTCAGTGTCATATGTAGTGAATCTCATTATCTTAATTCATTTTGTGACAATTTAAATATAATTTTGATTTGTTTACATTTTTTTTTGTGTAGGTTGATTTTTGTAAGTCTGAGATGATTGTTCAATGTAGCTGTAATCGGTATGAGTCGTATGGGCTTTTATTTCGTCATGCATTTTATGTTTTGAAGATGAACAATGTTAAGGAGTTTCCTCGAAACTACTTAAAACAATGGTGGTTAAAGAATGCGAAGCCTTCAAGATATGCTCTTCCAAGAATAATTGGTGCATCAGATTTAGTTCGGAATGAAGTTCTAGATTTGTATGAGATTTTTGAATCTACTGTTGATCGTTTGGTACATGATTTGAGCAAGATGGATATATACAAAGACAAGTTGAAAGAGTTATTGGATCAAACTGTTATTGATATTCCAACAGTTCCAAAGTTGAATGGGAAATCTGTGATGAGTTCGATGCTAGGTGTCAAAGAGCCTGATGAAAAAACCTTAAACAATCCAGGCCTAAGTAAAACTAAAGGATCTGGTTGTTTTTCAAGGTTTAAGCCTATAGCTGAAGTAACTGTTGAAGAACTATCAAAGAGAAGGACGTGTGGCGTATGCGGTCAGAAGACAGGCCACAATTCTAGGACTTGTGGAATGGCATTGGCTGAAACTCCACCATCAAAGAAACAAAAGCAACAAGATCAACCAAAAAGAGCTGGTTTGAGACAATCTACACGCAAGAAATGAGTATTCTTTTTTTTAATCTACACGCACAATTGAGTATTCTTTTCCTTTATTTTACGAATAAAGCACTGTTATGAATTGAAAAGAAATAAAGGTATAGCTTACAATTTTAATGGAATATCATATTAGTTTAAATATTTTTTGTGTTTTATCATTTTGCTGTTATTGTTTAGTTCATAATCATGCATTACAGTTTTAAACTGAGGTTCAAACAGCTATATACATTATGATTTTAATGTTTGATGCAATAGATTTTTCACTGTGATGCAGTAGATATAAACAGTGATGCAGTAGATATAAACAGTGATGCACTAGATTTTTGCACTATGATGCACTAGGTTTTTGCACTGTGATGCACTGTCCAGTAACAAAGTAATATTGATGCAGTAATTATCAAAGAATTAATAAAAACAAAACCATAAATAAGAGCAATAAGGAAGACTGGTCATTAGAAGGAGTTGTACTTAGTTTTTAACAACCATTAAGCAAACGTAAAAGTACAGTAGAAACATGATCTAAACATGATCAGTAAAATATATCCAAAAGATTTCAGTTTTTTTGTAATCCCAACGCAAATTTCCCATCACTGATCATTCAAGTTTCTTGACTAGAGTTTCGTTAAACCTCTTCATCAAATTTTCATCAACTTTGACATCAATATGAGTTAAAATCTTAGACTTCTTTTCTTGCTTCTTCCCAAATGCTTCAGATTCTTTTATCAATTTCTTCTTTTTAAGATTATTATCTTTTAGTAATATCTTTGCCAAGTACTTTGCACGAAGCATTTTTAGTTGTGATTTTAGAGCTGCGCCTTCTCTTTATAGTTCATTCAGAAATACTCCTTCTCCAGTATACATTTCCATATGCCTCATGACAAAGATACCACAGTCAACAACATTGTATGTTGTATTCCATTTTATCGGCACCATTCTTGCGTCCGCCAACATAAGCTCACCGAGCTTTGGGTGCTTTTTCCTTTCTAGGTAAATGATAAATGTATCAATCTGTGAAAAATAATAAGATTCTGTTAAATTAAATTTAGTTTTTTGTATGCAGTAAATTTCAACATGGTTCAAACAGCTATATACATTATGATTTTATTGTTTGATGCAATAGATTTTGCACTGTGATGCAGTAGATATAAACAGTGATGTACTAGATTTTTGCCTTGTGATGCAGTATGCAGTAACAAAGTAATATTATCATTTTGATGCAGTACAAAAACATTCTTTTTATTTTTAGATGTACTTACCAGAACCTGTGCATATTTCCCATATCTATCTGAGATATTTTCAATGCCGTTGTCGATGTTGTCGAGTATGTCTATATCACCATTCTTCAAATTAAAGCATATGACATAGTAATGATTCGACCCATTTTAAGTCATCTTTATACAAGGAAGAAGATCTGTTGACATTTTAACGCTTAAAAATCATTGGAATTAATAATAAAAATCAAATTACTTGAACTCATAATAATAAATCTATTTTTTTACTTACCAAACCAACATCATTTAAATCTTTCAATCCTGAAGTTTCTAAAACACTCTCAAGATTCTCTTCAAACTTCATTATTCTTTTCTCCAAATATGGTACATCATCAAAATCGACCATACGATGAGGATGTTTTTATAAATATGAAATGTTTTATAAGCATTAAAAAGTTACAACTTAATTTTAGCTATATTATATAGTTGAATTACTCACCAGCATTAATGTACTACAGTAAACATTTCTCTTTCCTGAAAGTTCGTCTCGGAATTCCTCTTCATTGTTTAGTATAATGCTCCATAAATCAATTATAGGTGAAGCAACTTCAACTTCAGGATAAAGGCTCAAGAAGAACACACCTTCTAATTGCAATCCTTTTCCATTGAAAACAATCTCACTGCACATTTAAGATTCATTAATATTTTAGTATTGATGCATTGTAATATAAATTATGATGACGTAACATTCAAAAACCGATGCAGTGACTTAAACATTGATGCAGTAGCTTATGAACAGTTATGCAGTAACATATTACCCTTCAGGATTGCTTTCACTCCACATGTACTCAACTAGTTTCATTTCTGCTTCAGGCCATTTTTGATAAATGTGTACTTTTCTATCATAGAATGGCGACTTCATAGCATTAGAGGGCTTTACTGTACGCTTTTCCTTTACTATATCATCCTCTTTATCCTCTTGCATAGCTTTTGCGCCTCTCTTTTGGCCTATTTTAGGTTTTTGTGTATTCTCTTTAACTGTTTTTGGCTCTGCTTTTTTCGTTGGAGCCTTTTGAGCTTTAACCATTTCCTTTTTTGTTTCTCCCTTTTTACCCCTTCCCTTTTTTCCGGTTCCACATTTGTTGCTGCATTTTTTGCCGGTTTCTTCTTGGTTGGTGCCTTTTTATCATTTGATTTAGGTTCTGTTGCAGGAATACTTTTTTCCTTTTTATTTTTCTTTTCGGGAATGAAATTATCTGGCACAACAAAACTCATAGGAACCGCATCAAGCACATTAACAGTTGACTCCTTAACCACATCTGATTTACCAACTTTCTCAGCATCATAGTTTCCAAAACTGTTGCGTTTTAGCTTTAACTTCAAACTATGGTAGGGCGGAGTTGCAATTTCAGCTTTTGAATTTAGAGCATCAACAGCTAAACCTTTTGTTGCATCTGTTGTACCAGTAGAAAGAAATGGCAGTTTCATGATGTTGTCATCCATCTCATTTTCAATCATTCTTGGTTCGTCTGCAATTGCCCAATTTAGCTGTGATAGTGTAACATCTTCTTCAGGATTTATTTTTCTTCTTTTGTTATTACTTGAAATGATATTTGCAGGTTCCTGAGATACGGGCAAAGGTACAATATCTTCAAGATATTCATACTGCATCTCTTGGGTTTTTGTCTGATTCTCATTTGTTGATTGAGTTCCGTTTTGGCTTGACAATAAATCCAAATCAAATGGAACAATTGCGTTATCTTTGGTCCCAACTAATCCTTTCCCAATCAACTCATAATTCCTTTTCTCATTACTTAAACATTTTTTGTATATCATTCAAATCAACAAGTTCTTGCTTCTCGTTCGCTTCATCTTTCCTTCCATCTTCTTTTCTACCTTCACCCCCAACACACACAAACCAAATAAGTTACTCTGATTCAATAAAAGAGATACAATAAAAGTTTTATATCTGATGCATCACTATTATATATCTATTGCATCACAATAAGATATGATGCAATAACTAATTATGTGTGATGCAATAAATAATTATGTGTGATGCAATAACCAATTATGTGTGATGAAATAAGTTTTATATCTGATGCAATAATTATGTGTGATTCAGTAAAAGTGATGCAATAAATTTATTTACTATGTATAAATTTATTGCATCACTACTTATATATCTATTGCATCACTAGGTATAAATCCACTACATCATAGTTAAATCTTTAAAGCACCCAAAAATTTTAAACAGAATTCAGATAAACAAAATTAGAATTATGTTTTTTATACCAGAATTCAAATAGTTAAGTTATCACACATATTCAAATAGTTAGATAAGTATTTATTTAGTTATTACACATAACTACAATTATATAATTTTTTTTCTGATTTCCCACCTTCATCAGACCCGATCATTTCTTGACTGCTCTCTTGGGATTTTTGAGATAAATTCTGAGAATTATCTTTGAACCCACCTTCATCAGACTCAATCAACATTTCTTGACTTCTCTCTTTTTCAACATCATCCTTTCCTTTATCAGCTTCATCGACATCTTCATTAAGAACATCCGTCTGACATTCTTCTGTTCCTTGATCAACAACTTCATCATCACATTTAAACTTATCAGTTTCATTATTATCTCCCATATCAACTCCATCTGAAAAGTTTTCATTAACTTTCTTATCTCCTACAATATACGACTCTTTATAGAGCATATTTCTTTCTTCCATCATTTTTTTGATCTCCTCGTCATCAGGGTATGATGAAAATGCTCTCTTCAACTTGTCATCGGTTTGAATCATCAACTCCTTACTCTTTTCTAAAATATCTTTTAAACAATCTCTCATTCCCTGCACGTGTAAAACAGTTTTTTAGTTAGTGCATCACTATGTACAAATTTACTGCATCATTACTTATAAATCTAATGCATCATAGTTTATATCTACTGCATCATGAATTTTTACAATTACCTTCTTTGATTTGGTCTTAAAGAGTTGAAGTTCCTCATCTCTGTTCATTGTTCCGTACAGTCCACGAGATAGATCAATTTGGGGAGTATAAAGTTCAACTATTGTGTTTTCAACATCTTCCTCTGTTAGTATTTGAAAAAAAAAAGTTAGTAATAAATTATTTTATATTTTTATACATCTTTTTTAACAATAATATTTACAAATATATCTTTATAAATATACCTGTTTCTTGAATCTTGTTTTTCTTTTTTTTTTTCAAATTCTTCTTTGGTGATTTCTTCGGCGTTTCAATTAATTGCAAACCTTCCAAGATTGGAAGTTGACCAAATCCACCTTTAGATTCTTCATTTTCCATCTGTTTCAATAGTTTTGTACTCCAAGCTTTAAATGCTGACAGTGTTATATTAACGATTGTTTGTTCGAAAACTGTTGAATTGACGTAGATAAGCTTCAAAAAAAAAAAAAAAATATACATATATATCAGAATAAAATAAATATATAATCGATAAAATAAAAACTGTGATGCAGTAACAATTAAAGGGAGATGCAATAGAAAAAAAAAATATATATCTTACCGCCAAAAGATGTACTGGTCCAGCAAAGAAGACTCTTGGTTTAAAATTCTTTAATTCCTTTTTCATACATTCGAGACAGTAAGTGCACCAATCCAATTTTGGAACATTCTCGATATCTTCAATTGCTGGAAGAAATCTTTGATTGACTGAACCATCTTTGTTCCCATGGGCAAAAATTGAGAAAAAAACTACCAAGAATCCTACCTAGAAAGCCCAAACTTCATCTGTACTTCCAGTCAGATGTGCTTCTAGCCTGCTTATTGGAATTTTCTTTTGGCTTGCTGTTGTTGCATCAGGGTCATAGACACATAAAGGTAGTGTTGATCTCCATTTTACTGTTGTTGCATCTGCAGTTGTGGTTTCTCGAAGAGCATGAACCTTTATTTCACCCATTGGAATACCAAGAATTTCATGAATGAGTTCTTTGGTGACCTTAATCTTTCTATTCTCACTTAAAACCAATGTGCTATTATTAGCATCAAAATTCTTACACAACCACATTCCTAAAGCTGTGGGTGTAGATTCAAAGTTGAATTCTCCACAATAATCGCCAAACCCCATTTCTTATAAAAGCTTATACTGTCCAGGGGTACAATTACCAATAACATTCTTCAAATTAGTTGGCAAAATTCTTGTTTTAAGATTTACAGGTTCAAACTTTCCACCATCTTTGTCTTCTGATTCTTCACAATCTTTGTCTTCTGATTCTTCTTTTTTACTCTTTTTGCAAACAACGATTTTATCATTAGTCTTCTTTTTTGATTTTATCTTTTCTTCCTTATTTTTAACAACTGAAACCATCATTTGTCCCTTCACAGTTTTTACCTCAACTATTTCATCAGTCGCCTTTTTATTTCTGATTACAAGTTTTTTGGGTTTCTTTTTCGGAATGCTTTCTCTTTCTTCCTCTTCAGTTTCAACAAATTTTCGCTTTCTTTTTGTATTTTTACTATTAACCTCTTTTTCTACATCAATTTCTTCTTCAATAGTCCTACCTGTAACATGTTGAAGAAAAATCCATAAAATTTTTGAATGTATGCTGCATCACTTCATTAAAATTATTGCATCACTATATCACATACAACATCATTTCATTAAAATTACTGCATCTAACAATCAAAATCACAAAGTTAACTCTTTCAGATGATGAGAACCCTACGCGCCTAACTTAATCTACACTTATATGCCATTATAAACAAACTACTGCATCAGTTTACACACAACTACTGCATCTAACAATCAAAATCACAAAAAAACTCTTTCGGATGATGAGAACACTACGCGCCTAACTTAATCTACACTTATATGCCATTATAAACAAACTACTGCATCAGTTTACACACAACTACTGCATCTAACAATCAAAATCACAAAAAAACTCTTTCGGATGATGAGAACACTACGCGCCTAACTTAATCTACACTTATATGCCATTATAAACAAACTACTGCATCAGTTTACACACAACTACTGCATCTAACAATCAAAATCACAAAAAAACTCTTTCGGATGATGAGAACACTACGCGCCTAACTTAATCTACACTTATATGCCATTATAAACAAACTACTGCATCAGTTTACACACAACTACTGCATCTAACAATCAAAATCACAAAAAAACTCTTTCGGATGATGAGAACACTACGCGCCTAACTTAATCTACACTTATATGCCATTATAAACAAACTACTGCATCAGTTTACACACAACTACTGCATCTAACAATCAAAATCACAAAAAACTCTTTCGGATGATGAGAACACTACGCGCCTAACTTAATCTACACTTATATGCCATTATAAACAAACTACTGCATCAGTTTACACACAACTACTGCATCTAACAATCAAAATCACAAAAAACTCTTTCGGATGATGAGAACACTACGCGCCTAACTTAATCTACACTTATATGCCATTATAAACAAACTACTGCATCAGTTTACACACAACTACTGCATCTAACAATCAAAATCACAAAAAAACTCTTTCGGATGATGAGAACACTACGCGCCTAACTTAATCTACACTTATATGCCATTATAAACAAACTACTGCATCAGTTTACACAACTACTGCATCTAACAATCAAAATCACAAAAAAACTCTTTCGGATGAGAACACTACGCGCCTAACTTAATCTACACTTATATGCCATTATAAACAAACTACTGCATCAGTTTACACACAACTACTGCATCTAACAATCAAAATCACAAAAAACTCTTTCGGATGATGAGAACACTACGCGCCTAACTTAATCTACACTTATATGCCACTATAAACAAACTACTGCATCAGTTTACACACAACTACTGCATCTCACAATCAAAATTACTGTATCATTAAAATAGTGTACTTACTTTCCGATATAGAAATAGTTTTTTCCGGCGTTGTTTGTTTTTTTCTTTCATTAGTCGATTACTTTGCCTAGATGCTAAATCGGAAAAATAAAAAAGGATTTCAGTAAAATAAAATTAACGAAATGATGCAATAGATTTAGGGTTTGTATATGAACTTACTAGGAGGTTTAAACGGTTTGACTTTCACTTTCACCATCGATTTGATCCAGTAGAAAACGGTTTTAGAGGGAGACGAGATCTAGGGTTTTAGTGTGAGAATTTCAGTGTGTGGAATTTTGAGTGTAAATGAAACCAGATCTAGGGTTATATCTTTTGGAGACGACGTCGTTTTTGTTTTAATGTAATTTGCTAAAGGTACGTGCATTTTGAATTGCTTTACATCCGCCCCTTATTTTTTCATTATTTACAAATTGACACTCCGCGTTTTCTAACATTAAAACTTAATCCAACGGTGGAGATGGCTTCCTATTATTTTTATTTTAAGCATCTTTTTATTTTAACCCTACCATATATATATATATATATATATATATATATATATATATATATATATATATATATATATATATATATATATATATATATATATATATATATATATATA
>LBNU01007750.1:43101-78544 GCA_014162995.1 Artemisia annua
TATATAAGGGAATATCTTAGCTACAATTTGTTGTAGCTAATTGGCTACAATTCTATGCTAAAAATGTGGCTCCCTGAGTCTTTATGTGGGTCCCTGAATCCTATTCTGTGGGTCCTTGAGTCATTTTGTATGTATTTTTAGATGGGGATTGTAGCCAATTGGCTACAATAATTGTAGCCAAGATATCCCCTATATATATATATATATATATATATATATATATATATATATATATATATATATATATATATATATATATATATATATATATATATATATATATATATATATATATATATATATATATATATATATATATATCTGTCTATCTATATTATATATAACAGGAGGCGTATGACGTCATTAATGCCACCTCATTGCCCAGTCATTGCCCAGGAATTCATTACCAGCCATGTCATCACATTTTAGCCATATAAGCAATTTTTATAATTTATTTTGTATTTTTATAATTAAATCAAAATTTGTCCATTTAATTAATTTTTAAAATACGGATTATTTTAAAAAACATTGAACAACATAGATTCGAACTTGGGGCATTTCAAACGTTAAGAAACATGCCAACCACTAGAGCAATACAATTTTTTGATTACATTTTGCAAAGCCAAATCTATAAACTTAAATAAATAAAAAAAAAATCTTATTATTTACTCCGTAACCTAGCCCAACTCATCCCCATCCCATATCATTCTTACGTTCTGTAACCCTAAAAATCATTCCTACATCTTTATCCTAACAGAAGTCAAATCACACATCCAAAAAATATATGAAGAAGGAGCTAATATCATGTCTTCATATCGATGTATGTATGCACCACCAAAGAAGTGATCAACATATATATATATTTTTCTTTTGATTATATGTTACAATTATTTTATTCAATATATATCTATTCTTATTCAGTGACAACGGCTGTTTTGGTTTTTGTATTCAGGAGATCGATTCAGGTATACTTATAAATTCTTTGTTGTATCTTGTCTTTTGTGTGGTTATTGATGTTATTATGTATGACGCTTGCATGACAGATGAATTTAACATAGCATGGCTTCTTGGAGGCCATGTATATATGTATGGTGTTGTTAACCCAACAAGAATCAAGCAACATGGAAGAAGCGGCTCATAGGTATGTTTGTGCTTTAACCCTACTAACTTTTTTAAAGGCGTTAGACGGTATACTATAATTACCATCTTTTTATACCTAATAAGTGTTGCCATTTAATTGATGTGTTAATTGTTAGGTCACCGGGTGGTTCGTGTTTTTTTGACAAAATCTGATAATACTACTCTTAGTCTATTCACAATATAAGTCACTTTTGTTTTTTCGTGCTTATAATATATAAGCAGAAAACAAATTACCTCATAAGCTCACATATAGCTTAAACAAACACCCCTGTTGCAGCTACCTTTAAAGGTCTAAACCATGTTTTCTTAGGATATACAATTGTGACTTTTCATTTTGCAGGTGTCGAGAAGATTAACTTTTGATGAAGTAATGCCACATACAAAAGCAGTAGTAAGCTTTGAAGTTCCTAATCCTAGATCCGGACAGGTTAGTAGTCTTTTGATGAAGTAATGCCACATACAAAAGCAGTAGTATGGACCTCTCAAATCACTGTCATAAGCTAGGTTTCTAAATGATTGCAAAATAAGATAAACAGACTCCTTTCTTTTTTATTAAAATTATTTAATTTATCCGAATTTAACTAAATTTAATTGTTTAAACACATCAATCAATGAAGAAGAATGATATAAAGTTAAGAGGTTGTTGTTGCTGGCATCAGAATCAAAAGCTTTGGATTCTAAGAAGGTATATAATCAAGATTTTACAATTCATATATATTTTTTTAATACTTATTTGATAATTTAATGTTGTTGTATTATCACAATTCTTGAATATGATGGAGAAAGAGAAGCTCTAGCTATGGCTCAATTCTTACATGAGCATGAAACTCCGCAGCTATAAGTCTCTAAATTATGTGTGGTTTGCATGCAGGTTTTTTCTAATGATAGATTACATGATGGCTGTTTTAATGATATGATATGAAACATATGAAGCTTATGGATTTATTTTCATTTGGGGCATGCAATATGGTGGTAATTTATTTACATGCCTCACTATGTTTTAACATTAATTCCATCTCATATTCATAAAATGTCCTAAGAACAGAGGTAAATGCATCATATCTATATATTACGGCAATGTCTTTTTCTTTATTTCTTTGACAACACTTATTCCACTTTTAAAATGCATTTGTTTTGTTGATCAGACGCGTATACACAAACTGTAAAGTTGAGTGTTTGGAAAGATCATTCATATATTAGTGGGACCCCCAAACATGTTGCTTGATCTTAAAGACGACCTGATTTGATCACTTATCTTTACTGATTCACAGGGTATGTTTGAACTTTGAACTGAATTTCAAACTTTCCACCACCTTTCCCTCTACTCCCGACAAATTTCATAGAGAGAAAACAACACTCTTCCGCGAGGCGTTGGCAATTATTGGAAACTGATAGCACAGGACCATTAAATATCTTAGAATCTCTGTCCCCACTGATAGGAATGCCACTTTCACGAGCATTTTGAATTCCAAGGTCGATTTTGTGTTCTTCTACCATTTTTCCTAACAATGCTTACAGTCTTATTATGCATAGTTACAGCTCAAGCAGGTCATTTTCCATATATCAATGTTATATACTGATACTTTGTTTATATAATTATATAACGAAAATATAACGACTACGACAGGGGCTAGGCCTGGCTACTGGAGCTGCAGTGATGGCTTAGTGTAAGGCAACAACTTTTGCTTCTATGACTGTAATGACTTTCATGTTCGCCAAAGGTTCTTTTCGTAAAGGTAAACCCAAAAATAAATGTAACATTTGATTTGGCCCTATTTGGTTAAATATCTAATATATATAGTTTGATTAGGAGAAAGAGACGCGTTCATGCTCAGGTCAGTGCACTTATTCTTTATAGAATATATCATTTTGTATACTGCAAACTAATGATCTCTTTATCTTTATGTACTTCAGTAAGGGATCGAATCACAAAGTTTAGACGAACCAGTGTAGCCAAAGTCACCAATTGCTACACAAAATATGAAAAAGGAGGGAGAGATAACTATAGATTCAGTTGACAATGATAGAATGGAAAGCCAAGTGATCAGTGTTAACGTCAATACCTCAGTCTCCACTACCAACAATATAGAAAATGTTCATACCATGCATACAGGTTGGCCAGTTATAATTTTTTAACCACTTTTCAGTTATAGTTATAAAGTAGATGAATATTATGCTAATCACGAGTCAATGATACTAAATGATCATAAGTGGAGAACCTGATACATATCAGGTGGACATGCATTCAGGATTTGCGACACAAAATGGAATAAAATTCCAACTAAGAAATTGAAAAATATGAATATGTTGGGTCTTTATCTATTTTCAATGAAACAAAGCATATATCGGTTTATCATATTAATATTTTGTCATTTTTGTTAAGGCCTTTAAACAAGTGTTGCAGGAAGCTATTATTTTGCCTGTGAAGATCGACAAGTATTTTTTGGTGAGTTTGCTTTTAAAGTCTTTTGATATATTAAATTTGTTACATGCGGTGGTTACTAAGGGGGTATTTGGATATCTACTTCTCAGGTGCATGTGGCTATGTTTCATGGCCATAGAAACTATGAATATGTATTATAAATTATAGCAACTAAAGCCAATGCATTTGATAATTTTGAAGCAAAACTTCTTGATTTTGTTGCAACTACCACTAAAGTCTCAATATTTTCTCAATTCATGATAGAATTAGCAGTTGCGGCAGATGTTATAGTGAAGGACATAAATCAAAATCTATGCATAAGCTTAATTTTCAGAGGTTACAAACAACCTCTTGGGTAAGATAGTTATTCCTTGAGCTCAAACATACCCAGTGAGTCTCACTTTGTTATATTGCAAGAAATGGTACTCCTCACATACTTTCATTCTACTCCTTTGTGAGTTACCAGTTACGTTGTTGAATTTGGGGGTCCTTTGGCATCTCGTTGAAAGGTTTATATGATTGTTTGATTAGTGTGTTTTGAATTAGTATATGATTAGTTTATAGTATTCGTGTACAATCAAATAGTTAGTATAGAAGTAGCTGCAACAAAAAAAGTTATAGAAGTAGCTACAACAAAAAAAGTTAAGTGTTTAATGTAGGGATCATAGTAATAGGTTTTTTGGTATTGCTCAGTTTAGTGCTTATCGGAATCGTTATAAGTAGGAATTATTAACCATGTAGTTGTTTAGAATTTGGGTCAAGTATTATTACTGAATGTTGGATGGTTTCAAGTAGGGTTGACAAGAGGAAGTGGGGAGTCATACACAAAGCATATGTTATCAAGATCAAGAAACAAGGATTCGCGTGTTGTGATTTTTATCACCAAATATTGTTGCTAAATAAAAGAATAGACCAAGGTATTCAAAACACGCAACTGTTAAGAGCAATAATAAGCGGTGGTACACTGGTGCATATAGACAATGTTTGGGATAACTATTACCCCAAGTTGGAATCTGGTGCACAAGCTATAGTAATGCATTTATCCACCTATCTTTTATTAGCAACTGATGATAACTGCAGGTAGGAGTAGAATTTGCAGTTGAGATAGTCATTCAAGTCCGTTATGCTATATAAGCTAGGACACAAATAAGCACAATGGTGGTGTGGCAGTCTTCATGTATTATGTTATGTTTCATCCAATTTATGAACTTTACAAATAAGAATAGTGATAGTGTTGCGACACTTATCTCAACACTATATAATGGTTATCTATTTTTTGCCTTAACCATGAAGTTTAATTTCAAGAGGATTAAGATATGATGTGCTTTGTTCATGTGATTAATTAATTCAATAGGAGTAAGATATGATGGGCTTTGTTCATGATGATATTAAGATACAATATCCCTAATACAGTGAATAAATGGTACGAATTGCTTAAGCTATGGTTATTTTAATAATGTAGTTTCATGGTCTTTTTACCTGTCCTAACAATTTGATACCCTTACTTTTTAATTGCCATAACAAGTAAACTATTAACAAGAGACACAATTTATTAAATTTTATTTTCTCTTGTCGAGTAAACATTCATTTCTTTTCGTTCTTAATTCACCCAATAAATTTGTTACGATGTTTATAATTGATTAATCGTTACTTAGTTTTTTCCTTGGATATTCATAACAAAAGCCCTAAAGTCGTCGTAACTGGGATGGAATCCTATAAAGATTGAGCCAATCGTTAATTTTACATTCACATATCCGTACAACATTTCTTCATTAATTTGTCACTTTGCATAAATTATAAACTCTAATCTGTCTCATTTTTGTAACTACTCTATTGGCATTTTCTTTCAAGTAACAGACTGAAGACCACACAATATTCATAAGCTTATGACCCATTCTTTCAACATATACACTTTTCAACTATTTTTTTACCACCGTACTTTCACTATAGAAAAAATACGCCAACGATATTTATAAGTCATGCCCGCCCATCGGGCGGGCTTTGAAAGCTAGTATATATATATATATATATATATATATATATATANCATGCATGTTTTCTATAGCAAAATTGGAGTTCTCGCAGTTCCCGCACTTAACAGGGTTCTGAAAATAAAGATACACTATATATATATATATATATATATAGGGTGGGGATACAATGAGAAGCCTCTTAAAATGAGAAGGATGAGAAGCCCTCCCAACCGTCGGATTGGATTTGTGAGATGAAAAACGTGGAGGGGCATACTCGTAAATAGTGCAAACTCTAGGGACATATCTATAACATACACAACTAACACCCTTCACTCCCCCAGACCAATCATTCCATATCTAAACCATTTTTCTTTTTCTTTTTCTCTCTCTAAAAATTCACTCCCCCTCTCTAAAAACTAGTAATTCATAAATCCACATTTAAACTATCAAATTACAGTTCATAAATCCAATCTTTACCGCATCACAATAGAATCTTTAACTAATCTACCATATCTTAAATCTTGTAATCGTTAATGAATAGTTACTGCATCGTTGTGTTAGTGACGTTGAGAACAAATCTACCAGATCTTACATCGCATCGTAAGTATATTTATGGGTACTAATTTGTTGTTGCATCAATTTATGTGTTTTTATTGATATAAGTGTGTTATACTCATATTTTGATTCAAACTTACATCATGTTTCTTCTAGATCTGGATTAAACTGTAGAAAAAATAAACAAAAAACGTGTTTAAGAAAGTTGCATACAAGGTGTTTGATAAAATGTCTCAACTGGACTTTATATCTGTGATGCGCTAAATTTACATTGTGATGCAGTTGTTTTGATGCAGTTGTATTTCATATTATGATGCATTAGGTTTTTATTTTAACTATGATGTAGTAGGTTATTTGTGTTTTTATGTTTGGTTATTTGTGCGATGCACTTGATTTTGAACTGTGATGCAGTAGGTGTTCAGTTCTCTTATATAAAGATGTATTAGGGTAAACGTAGGTTGTGTTATGTTCGTAAATGTATTTGTATGCTTGGTTGCTTGTGTGATGCACTTGATTTGGTACTATGATGCAGTAGGTGTTCAATTTCCGTGTATAAGGATGTATTAGGTTAAGAGTAGGTTGCGTTATGTGCATAAATGTGTTGGTATGTTTTGTTGTTTGTGTGATGCACTTGAATATGAACTGTGATGTTGGTATGTTTTGTTGTTTGTGTGATGCACTTGAATATGAACTGTGATGCAGTAGGTTATGTTTTCCGGCATATGAAGTTCGATTAGGTCACGCGTAGTGAGTTTTAGTTTTCGAAATGTGCTTGTATGTGTATTTGAATGCTTAATGTAGTAGTTGTAAATAAGTGATGTAGCAGGTTATGTTTTGCAGCGTATGATGTTTGATTAGGTCACGTGTAGTGGGTGTTGGTTGTCAAAATGTGTTTGTATGCGTATTTGGCTATGATACAATAGGTGTTGAGTTGCTGCGTATCAGGATGTATACAAGGTGTTTGATAAAATGTCTCAATGGGACTTTATACCTGTGATGCACTAACTTTACATTCTGATGCACCAATTTTGAACTGAGATGAAATAAGTGTTCAATTATCACATGTAAGGATGAAATATGCTAAACGTAAGTTTTTTTATGTGTGTAAAATTGTATGTATGTGATGCGTGGTTTTGCAACCTTACAACAGGTTTTACCTCTCGAGGGATCTCAAGAGGCTTACAACCCCACCAGGCAGTGTACCTGACCGATGTAGTATAGTGTAGTGGTAAGTACGGGGGATTGATCGTTCTCCACAGGGAGTAGTATTCGTTAGATATGAAAAACTACTCTAATAGGTCTAAGGGTGAGGGAAGATTATTTTTGTATTTTTTTATATTTTATGAAAGCAAGTAAAATCTCAGGTTTGAAGGAGTGGGCGGAATTAGTTGCTAGCCAACTAACCCAAAAACTACTATTGCAAATAAAATAAAATAACAAGAAAATAAAAGGTTGTGAAACTTATATGGAGACAAGTGTGTTTACTTAGATTTCCTTACTCCCTAACTATCTTTTACCGGTTAGTTAGTGTGTATTAATTGCGTGGATGACGGGTGTATTCCTTAATACCATTCGTGGGGTGGCGTACGTACTTCCCCAACTCTATAAGCTCCTACTTCACTCCTATGTCGAGCCTGCTAGAAGCTCCTAACATGGGATCATTAGAATTCGCTCATGCATTAAATACAACCATAAAAACCTAGTACGCATTGGTTCATGTTTCTTAAGACGTTCAAGCAAGTTACCGTATAGGAGGTTAGCCAGTTTTCTTAAGCCTAACATCGATAAACAATCATCCAATACAAGTAATAACACACCAACAACCAATAATCAATAGTTAGGTTTCATTAGATCTAAGCAAACACAAAATAAATCTAGCCTAGCATGTTAATTGAAAGACAAGCATAAGATATAATTAACCAACACATAGACATATTGATTAATTTGAATGGAGACTTATCTTTAATTGAACATGGAAGAATCAAGGGTGAAAAACCCTTGAAAAAGCTGTCAAAATCGTCTAGGGTTTGTTCCCAAAAAGTTGCACACTAATGAATGAAAAATAGAAAAGTATATATAGAAAATACACTCTGACGGCGTCAGCTTATACGCTCTGACGCCGTCAGCTCGCCGCCATTAGGGTTCTCGGATGGCCTAGATCTACTTCTGACGCCGTCACTTGTAAACTTGCTCTGGGCCGTCACTCTTTAACATTACACCTGACGGCCTAGGATTATTAACACCTGACGCCGTCAGGTGTAAACATCACATTTTCTTCTTAGGGCGTCACGTATAGTCAGAATCCACTCCTTTGTCTTGGTTGGCTGACGGCGTCACCTTGTGACTCTGACGCCGTCAGGAAGGATTTCCAGCATTCTTTTGAGACTTTGTCGTTTTCTTCACTTTATGCTCCAAAAACGTCCAAAATGATGTGTTTTCCAGAATTCTTCTCAAAAGTACCTAAAATGACAAAAGGAACGATTTAGGGCAATATTTGATCATATTAACACGAATTAGGGCTTAAATGACCCCCTAAAACGGGTACACTTTTCACCTCATCAAATACCCTTACACTTGAGATTTGCTTGTCCTCAAGCAAATAGGCTTTTATTCCAATCAAAATATGAGTTAGGGGTCATTTAACACTAATATAAAAGTAATTACAACAAATAGTTACTCGACCCTAATCATAATAAGCACGGAAATCATACACTAGCACCTCACAAATAGTGTTTGGATACTCTCATCTCTCGGGTGTTATAAACCTATACAACTACATTTGAAATGGAATAAAATCACTCACTACCTGTCATAGCAAATAGATTACCATAGGCTTGGGAGAGGATCAATTACTCCTCCACTAGGCGTAAGCACCTAAGATAAACTATCAAAGAGGGCTTTCCAAAGGGTTGTAATGTAAGGTGTAGGGATATGATAAACACGGTTTGGTTGGAATAAAGGGTATTTTACTGGTGGCAAGTTAATTATCATGATCAAATACATGTACTATACAATGTTGCTAAGCCAAGACTCGACTCAACTTAAGCTAAAAACGAAATAACAAAAACATAAACAAATATAAAAAGAAAACGGGATGGTAGTCCGTATGTTTTTTCTACTTCTCTTTTTCTCATTTTTTTTGTATTTTTCTTGATTTTTTTTATTTATTTTTTATTATTTTTTTTGCATACAATCTTGCCCTACCATCAAAGATAATACATCATAGGGGCCTCGGTTCTCCCCCTTACACTTGGACTTTTACATAACTTTACAATTACTATTCTAATGACTCGAATTAAGATAATCGAAAAACTTGGAGTACTTTTAAAATATTCGCACATATGGGGGATAATAATGATGTTCTTCCCCATTACTCCATTAAACTAGTACTTTACCCATGAGTCCCAATCGTCCCAAAACAATATGCACAAGATATGACTCGACTTAGCAACCATGTAATCAATTAGATAATTAACAAAGGGTTTAACACAAATGTTGTCACAATAATGCACTAAAGATGAGTGCATACAAGGTAGGCTAAGGCGATTTGGGTGTACATTTAAGTGGGGTGTAACAAATTCTCACTTTGAGTAAGATGCTCGAAGGTCGAAACGAAAAGATAGGCTCTGAGGGGTGTACTAGGGGTATCGTGTACCAAAAATGGGTACAACGCAAAGTTGTGGGAGAATTACTTGACCAATGTAGCCAATGTAATTATAACAAAAACACGGGTGTAAAACAAAGGGTTAATCCTAATGCCTCTTATCATGTAGTAGATCTAACTACACGAATGTAGTCTCACTTGTGGATTTGAGATGGTCCTAACGTAAGTTCTAGAATCTAAGTGCTACCGGTACACACATCATAGCATAAATGCTTTTCCTACCAATTCTAGGGGCGAACCTCGCATATTTGGGGTGGAAAATTTTTTAGTGGTACGGTTTTTTTTTGTGCTAGTCATATAATTTCCTATCCATGAGACGCTTATTAGGACCAAAGTCTCACTTCTAAATGTTGTAAAAAATTTTAAATTGGCGCTAAAATTGCCCTAACAAATATTTCTTTCGGTTTTATTACAAATTTACTATCAAACAAACAAAAATTAAGAGCAATTGCATTCTCTAAGGTGTCTTCATTTACCCCCCCCTTACACTTAAACCGAACATTGTCCTCAATGTTCACATAAAAGATGTAAAAGTAATGAAAATGAAAGAATGAAACAAATACTCCCCTGATTCGTTTGGTGTGGATAGTGAGGTAACATGGTTAGATCTTCTTCCTAGAAAGATGAACGCTCAAAGCTTCCCTTCCGAAATATAAATCATCTCCTTGTCCAAAATAACCTGTTAACCTGAAAAACAATAAAGGCGAACCTCGCTTAAAATCGGAGGTATAATCTATAATAGGATATAATGCTTGTGGAATGAATGTTTTTGCAGAATTCCTGGAGATTATAAGTTAGAGAATTAACAAAACTTTTTATTATTCCGGAAGAAAAACAAAACTTTCAAAAATTTCAGAAAATTACTGCCTGACGCCGTCAGGTTGTAGTGCCTGACGCCGTCAGAAATGATCTGACAGAATTCTCATGTTAAGTTTCTGGAAAATTTTTTTGGAAAAACTATACCTTACTTCCTGGAATTCCTGCAAAAACATCATTATGACTCGATACAAGCATTTGACTCAAACATGTACTAATATGCATGTTAATTTACATTGTTATGATTCATGTTTATTCATTCTTATAAACCGATTTAGATTTCCCTTACACTTATCTTTTGCAAAATACCTTTATATGTAGTTAAGACGAAGTTAAAAACAAAATATAGCATTTTCACAAGTTAGTTTTTGAAGCATGAATCAATAACAAGAAAAATAACATACATACGGAAACAAATAAAATCAGACAAACAAACAAATAAACACAAAGCAAATAAAACTTGGGTTGCCTCCCAAGAAGCGCTTTTCTTTATTAACGAGTCTTGTAGCTAGACTCAAAGTCACTCTATCCTACGTAGGTGAGTTCCGCATCGAGGACATCCTTAGGGTTGATTTTGGTTGGAAGTGTCCTATTGGTGCGTTTTGTGAAATATGACCTCTCAAACTTCTCTCCATCCGGATCATATAGAGTCATCTTTATGTGCCATGATCCATCTCCTTCCTTAGGTGGCTTTTCCCAATTCCATTTATGTTTATCGCCTTCGCTTTTCCACTTATTCATGGCTAGGTTAATTGGCAAAACTCCTAGGAAGTCAGTCATCTTTCTAAAAACTAGGGGATCTTCAAAGGGATCTAACTCGGTGTCCCTAGCCAAAAGTTGTTCTACCGTTTGTGTTCGGTTTACAAACTCCTCTTCTAGGTTGAATGGGCGTTGGGGTCCTATGAAGTCTCCTTCTAACCATGGTCCGTATCTAGAGGGCCTCCTATTAACATCGGTTGATTCCTCAAGGGTGTCATAGGCATTTTTCTTAACATCATATACCGACCAAGTTTCTCCTTCTCCTACCGCTATTTTGGATCCCTTACAATCAATCATAGCACTAGCGGTGGCTAGAAATCCTCTTCCTATCAACAAGGGGCATGTAGGGTCGCTAATCATGTCGAGGACGTGGAAATCGGCAAAAATTGTCAACTTCCCTATGTGAACTACCACGTCCTTTACTACTCCTACCGGGTATGCTACACTTCCATCCGCTAAACCTATTATCACCTCGGTTTCTTCTAGCTTTCCTAGTTTGAGGGCGGTGTAGAGAGGTAGTGGAAGTAAGTTAAGGCTTGAGCCAAGATCGGCTAATGTTTCATAAGCCTCTGAATTACCGATCTTCCACGGTAAGACAAATAAGCCCGGGTCGTCTAATTTCTTAGGTAGCTTGTTCCGAACGAAGGCGGTCCCCTTGTCTCCTAACTTGAGCTTCTTCTCATATCTTTCTAAGAGGGCGTTATAGTAGGGGGCTCGCTCTAACACATCAATAACCGGACGTTCAAGGTGGAGCTCCTTGAATTCTTCGTCAAGGTTTTGAGTGGGAGGTGTTTCAACTAGGTTACTGACCAATTTAGTGTTGGATATCTTATTCTCATGGTCTTTTTGAGAGATTTGGGTTTGTTTGAAACACGTGCTCATGGCGTTGACCGAATAGTATTGTGGGCAAGAACTAGGGAACGAAACTGAAGAAATGGAGTTAACGTTTAGTTTCGGGTTCTTGACCGTGTCGCTCGGGAGGGCTCCCATCTCTCGGTCATTGAGAACTTTCAACAAAGCGTCAATTTTATTGGTCATCTCGCTTTGCTTTTGTTTGAAATTGGCTTCAAACTTTGCTAGACGAGCTTCTTGAGATGCCATAAAATTGGACATCAATCCTTCAAAATTATTGGTACTACCATAGTTGTTGGAAGGATTGTTGTTGAAGGAACGGTTCGAGTTTGAACCGTTGGGTTGAAAACGATTAGGTGGGTTGGAAAAATTAGTTTGGGGCGCGTTTTGGTTTGGCTTCCACCTAAGGTTTGGGTGATTTTTCCAAGATGGGTTGTAGGAATCACCGTAAGGGTTTGGCTCGGGTTTGAAAGTGTACCACTTGTCTCCCGCTCCGTCGGTACGCGAGGATGCGTAGTCCGCAAAAGCATATTCGGGGAGTTCCATGCAATCACGAGTGTCGTGGGGACCACTACATAATTCGCACGAAGAAGTGATTTTGTTCACTTGGCTTGAAGGTTTAGGAGCCTCGTAGGATTTCATAAGAAACTTGACTTGGTCTTCAAGTTCTATGATCCTACGGTCGGAAGTGCTTGAATTATTCGAAGGCAAAGATATTGCCTTGACCGTTTTATTCAAATCACGGGGGTCATTCCAACTTTCATTGTCATAGAGAGCAAGATCTTCTAGGAGATCCCATGATTGTTCCGCACTTAGATCACGTAGCTTACCACCGGCCGCTTGGTCAATGGTTTGCCTCGTGGGGAGATTGATATGGTCTTAGAAGATTTGGACTTGGAGCCAAAGGTCTATGCCATGATGAGGGACTTTTTGGAGTAAGTCCTTGAATCGAGTCCATGCCTCGTAGAGGGTTTCGCCTTGGCATTGTTGGAACGCCAAGATATCATTCCTTAGGTTGGTAGTTCTTCCCGGTGGGAAAAACTGAGCAAGGAAACGAGTGGTGAGATCATCCCAAGAGGTGATGGATCCGGCGGGAAGACGCTCAAGCCATTGACTAGCTTGGTTCCGCAGAGAGAATTGAAAGAGACGCAATCGGGTCGTCTCTCGAGTGGCAACATCAAGGTCTATGGAATCTTCGATTTTGAGGAAATCCTTTAGATGTTGATTTGGATCTTCGGAACGAAGTCCATGGAATGCGCATCCGCTTTGCACCAACCGGATGGTGTCGGATCGCAAGGGAGTGACATTGGCTCCTTGAGTGAGCTCAATGGTGTTTCGATAGCTTTGGTGGCTAGGACGGGAATACTCTCCTAAGATACGGGCTCTAGGAGGTTGGTTTTGTTGTTGTGGTGGGTTGTTGGGATCGAGGATATTACCACCTTCCATGATGTCGGATTGTAATGGTTACAAAAACACGAAGAAAATAGATAGAATAAAGAAGATCCTAGAAAAATAAAATAAAAATCTCACTAGAAAGGAATCTAGTGAGTAGACCTAATAAAATAAAAATTCAACCTAAACAATAACTATTCCCCGGCAGCGGCGCCAAAAACTTGATGCGTGGTTTGCAACCTTACAACAGGCTTTACCTCTCGAGGATCTCAAGAGGCTTACAACCCCACCAGGCAGTGTACCTGACCGATGTAGTATAGTGTAGTGGTAAGTACGGGGGATTGATCGTTCTCCACAGGGAATAGTATTCATTAGGTATGAAAAACTACTCTAATAGGTCTAAGGGTGAGGGAAGATTATTTTTGTATTTTTTTATATTTTATGAAAGCAAGTAAAATCTCGGGTTTGAAGGAGTGGGCGGAATTAGTTGCTAGCCAACTAACCCAAAAACTACTATTGCAAATAAAATAAAATAACAAGAAAATAAAAGGTTGTGAAACTTTTATGGAGACAAGTGTGTTTACTTAGATTTCNAGCATATGGTCACACTTATTAACACTTTTGGCCACTTTATTTTAAATTGTATGTGACTAACTCCAAAAAAGCAACACCCATTGTGTGACTAAATCATCACAAACGTCACATTTTTTGTATATTCTTGTGGCCAAAGGACAGGAAATAGTCACACAAAATACACATTTACTAGAAAGACTCATCTCAAATGTCACATATGTTATATATTTATGTGGACAAAGGACGAACAATAGTTACTCTCAAAAAATATTCGTGTGACTATAAGGTATTTACGGTCACTGATAATGACTAATCCAACAAAACTTGAGCCTAATTTGTCACACATATTCGGGGTTTTGGTCACTCTTTTTCGATGGAAAAAGCCACGAAGTCAACAATGTGACCATATGCCACCTACGGTGGCGGGACCTTTGGTGACACACGACGAAAAAAACGTGTGTGACTATATGCATATCGTCACACATTTTGGGCGTGACCTATACAACTTTTTGTACCATTGTTAGCCAGTTTTCTTAAGCCTAACATCGATAAACAATCATCCAGTACAATTAATAACAAACCAACAACCAATAATCAATAGTTAGGTTTCATTAGATCTAAGCAAACATAAGATAAATCTAGCCTAGCATGTTAATTGAAAGACAAGCATAAGATATAATTAACCAACACATAGACATATTGATTAATTTGAAGGGAGACTTATCTTTAATTGAACATGGAAGAATCAAGGGTGAAAAACCCTTGAAAAAGCTGACAAAATCGTCTAGGGTTTGTTCCCAAAAAGTTGCACACTAATGAATGAAAAATAGAAAAGTATATATAGAAAATATATTCTGACGGCGTCAGGTTATAGGCTCTGACGCCGTCAGCTCGCCGCCCTAGGGTTCTCGGATGGCCTAGATCTACTTCTGACGCCGTCACTTGTAAACTCGAGCTGGGCCGTCTCTCTTTAGTATTACACCTGACGGCCTAGGATTATTAACACCTGACGCCGTCAGGTGTAAACATCACAATTCTTGCTTAGGGCGTCTGGTATAGTCTGAACTCCACTCCTTTGTCTGCATAGTTGACGGCGTCACCTTGTGACACTGACGCCGTCAGGAAGGATTTCCAGCATTCTTTTGAGACTTTGTCGTTTTCTTCACTTTATGCTCCAAAAACGTCCAAAATGATGTGTTTTCCAGAATTCTTCTCAAAAGTACCTAAAATGACAAAAGGAACGATTTAGGGCAATATTTGATCATATTAACATGAATTAGGGCTTAAATGACCCCCTAAAATGGGTACATTTTTCACCTCATCAGTATGATTGGTCGTATGTCTGATGCACTAGAATTTGAGCTGAGATGCAGTGTATGATGTTTGATTAGGTCACGTGTAGTGTGTTAATTCTTCGATTTAGTAACAAGATAAAGTAATAGACTTATTGTGGTAACAAAAGGTGTATGTGAAAGCAATAACTATATCCGCAAGTAAGTTAACTAATAACATGCAGTTTCAGTAGTTTATTATTTATACGAATGATGCAGTAGGTTATATTTTGAGTGAATGATGGAGTTAATGTTAAAACTGATGCAGTAGGTTATATTTTGTGTTTTTGTTGTAGATTAGGTTATGCGAAGTGTGTTTTATGTGCCGAAAAGTGTCTGTTTAAAACTGTTACTCCACCCATTTCATTGTTGGCCAAGTTTGCAACTGAAGTCGAGGAAGCAGAATGCAATGATTCTTTTGGTCTAATCAATGAAACTTACCGGAGTTGCAAACTCTTAAAAGTTCTGGATGACTATAGTTCATGTTTGTGTAACTGGTTCTATTCAATCCAATCATATCCATACCACATAATATATGTTCGTATGAAGATACAGTGCCTGCCCACTTTTACACACATTTAAGTAACTCTAGTAATACAGGTCCATATGAAGATACCGTGCATTGCCTCATAATGTTCACTGAAGGAGGAACTTGCAATACCTTTAGTGCTACATATAACCATACCTTTTTTATGATGTCTTTAGCTATTTTGTCATCTTCTTCCTGTGATACTTTTTACTTACCATTGGGTTAGTTTACTTGCCTTCTTTTTGAAGACTATTTCCCTTGTCATACTGGTTGATGCTAGAGGCCATAAGTTGAACTCATCTATCCTATTGAGCTGATATTACTTGGTACTTGAATGCACCATTCCGATTTTGCAAATGAGTGGCTTGCTACTTGCTACAAGACGGATATGGCCAAAAGTTTACGTTAACGCTACGGGAAAAAAGGTTGGGTCTTACCAAATCTATTGTAGGTTTTCTTTCTAGTCATTTTCTCTCATACCTTCTTACCTAGTAGTACAGGTGTTATTGGGTTTTGAAAATTTAAAAAGTGACCCAAAACCCGGCCCGATTAAGAATCGGGTTGTTGGGTCGGGTGATTCGGGTTATCGGGTACAAACATCATATTATATTTACTAAATTAGCATATGTAAGTGGTAGTGTCTGGATTGAAATTAAGTTTATCAGTGAGTCTGCCAAATGAAACTGTCAAACTTGAGTATTGATATTTTTCATTCCATAACATCCTCATTACTTTTATAAGTAACAAATCTTGTTAGAAAAAATACACATCCAATAGGTTTTTTTAACACACTGAATAAGTACAAGTTAGAATGTCATCAAACTTATGTAAACTGTGAACAAATAAACCAAACATGTCGCTATCATTAAAACTAAAAACTTCAATATTTAACTCATGTTAGCTTAAAAATGTGCTCTGAAGCTCATACACCAATTAACAAACTTATAAACAGTAGTTTCTAACTTCACGTTTAGCAGTAAAATGCAAGGTTTTGGTCTTTGGTTCCTACTCATAAACGTATTAACATGTTTTGGCATCACTTTCGAACATGTTGGATGGACATCTACTTTGCTAAAAACAAACTCCTAAAAAGTAAACTAAACGTGTCATGCATAGGCTTTTAAAATTATAACTTAAGCCAAAAATCAGATCCACCTCTCACACACAAACCTAAATCCATGTTTCACATTTGTTACACACATACTCATATAATCCAAATACAAACCCTATTCCAATAACTCAAATCTAAAGACACGACCGCCGGTTCCATATTTTTTTCGATATTGATTTATGCCCATGTTAATGCCAATTGAAGATGAAACTTACTGAAGATGGGGAAACTTCTGATGGACTGGTAACTATTTTTTTTATTAGATTTCTTTTGGTATTGGATTTTGATATGTTTTATACTATTGAAACTATTTATTATGATATGAGTTTATTTATTTATTGATTAGCTGATTAGCTTTGATGTGTGTATGGTATGTTTTGTAACAGGAAAAGAGGAAAATATTAGAAAGATGTAATATCCTTCTTTGTCAACGTATTAGGGATCTCAGGTATTGGTTTTTAAAATTTTGGTTATTTATTGGTGGAATCTTATAAATTTATCTGTGGGATTTTGGTTTTGTTTAGTTTGGTGGCTTAATTTTATAAGATTTTATATATTCGTTTGGCTTTTGAGTCGTTTGTCAAGTTCCTGTCGCTTAGATATTAGGTGATGCCTGTTTATTTAAGCTTTTGTTGGGTTGATTGCATTGTTGCTATTGAATTTAGGCCTTAATTTAGTTAGAATGGTTAGTTGCAGGTGTGTCAATAGCAATTGGAAATAACGAACTACGACACTACAAACTGAAAATCGAGGGTATATCACTATGAAGAACCCATAATAGAAAAGGAGGTTAAAAGCAACATATTTTGAGGCAAAAGGTATTTCTTCTCCGTGTTAATTCATGCTAATGAGTGTTAATAGTCTTTTGATGATAAACAAGCAGTTCTAGAAATAGTCTTTTGATTTGCTTATGATGTATAAAAAATGTAATTTCGAGGAATGTTTTTAGTGATATCAAGGGTCCTGACTGTAGCGCCAGTTTTCCTTTGTCTTTTTACCTGACACGAAAGCTAAGAGTTTGGAAGAAATGGCGACATTACTTGAGAAAAAGGATACTCAGAGCAGTATGGTAGTTGAGATACGTGAAAAAATAAATTTTAGTGTAGTATGTGATAGTTTATTATAACGCCACCTTATTAGATTTTTATAGGACAAATTTAATTAGTGATTAGTCCACAAGCGAGCAATGCAATGCAGGTCTGTTACCACAATTAGGTTGCGCACAGTCACTTTTGGGTAAACCTGGGTTTCAGCTTGGCCAGTGAAGGGTCTAATGCTGTTCCTTTATCTGAAAATATGGCATTAGTTAATGCTAATTCGACTTCCGTATAAGAACAATAATATAGAATATATATACCTTATTTGTTCTTTGTGATTGAAATAGGGTCTACAAAAACCGCTCTGTTGACAAACATCCCGCAGCCAAGCGTGGCTATAAAGAGCGGTTCGACTACTGCTTACCCAAAGTATCATCATTACTGTATGGATGGTCGAGTTATGCTACACACGCGGAGTAAGGTATTTTTTTATGTTGTTCGTTAAGGGTTACTTGAGTTTTACTTTCTTATTAACGGACACGATTCATTTTCTTACAGTAAAAAAAAAGCCGCCAGCGTTTTTCAGGTTGTGTGACAAAAATAAGATGTGTGCCGCATTTTTAAGGTTTTGTGAAAAGACATATATGGAAAGAAGATGTTCCCAGAGTTATTGAAGAGTTCTTGGAATACTGAATTAGCATCTACAAAACGATTATAATTATGGCGTAATAGGGTGAAGTAGCTTATCCAAAATAGGTGGTCAAAATCACAACAACAATGGATATCCTGATACAATGCTTACAGTTGCAAGCTTAATTACTCATATTATTATGAGGTACATATTTATGTCCAATTTATCTTTATCAAAAATGTTAATACGTCTAATCATTAGTAATCATGCTGCTTCCATTATTTAAGTCACTACATTTTGTTTCTATTTTTCTTAATTTTTGTTCATGACAGTGAGGTGCCACTCATTGTGTTGTGTAGGAATATGCTTCATGGACCATAGAAAGCCGCGACATCACCAGTTTTCAACTTGCATATGGATGACAACAATGTAAATAGAGAGGCGATTGGTATTGCTTTGGCATAACTTTATGGAAATCACCCCAGACTTGATGACAGTGAAAGAGAGGCCTTTAGACAGAAGCATCTCGGTAGGCATTAATGAAGGTATTCAAAGCTTTATTTGTCACGGTATTGGGTACATAGAAAGAGGAAAATAGATTATGACAATAATGTGTTATTTGTAAGAGGTTTTGTATGTAAAAAGTAATCTTTCTGTGTGGTGCTATAGAATTGCTGTTTTAAAAGGGTTTTTGGGTAATCTTGGATAGTGAGAAATTGTAATTGCTGCTGCAAATATTCACACATCTTATTTTGTGATTCGTTTGCATCTTTTTTTAAGCGAAAGGTATTGCTATCAGCAACAAAGGCTATTATTGCAGGGTTGATTGTCGATGAGGCAACAAAGGTGCTGCAGAATGATGCAAAGAATTGCAGGTGGGCAATATTGCTTACATCCAAGTCCAGTGAAACATGGTTTCGGTAAAAAAAATTTCTCATACTGATCCTTACATTTCGGCCTTATGAGCTTATATGAAAATTGGAAAAAACTTATGGCTTATTGAGATCCATTATCTCAAGTTGATATGCTCATAAGCCACAAAAGTAGGCTTATACCGTAAGATTTTCCCAATTGAAATAAGCCCATAAGTCTGGAAAACACCCCTTGGATTAAGCAACAGCCACCCCACTAATACTTTTAAGGTATTAATCCGGTACTATGTCATCTTCAGTTTATATCATTATAGTGAGCAACAATTTAAGTAGCATATCAGATTTATACAAAGCAAATGCACTAAAGAATTTGACTTTAAAAAAAAACACCAGATACATTTTGGGATGGCAGCATAAGTCACATAGATAATACGTGTTCTTGCAACTAATATGGAGCTCATTAACTTAAACTAAATGATTATGGGGCCTGTTCCTTCGAGCCAAAAAACTATACATAATGAGACCTATGCCAGAAATTCAAAAAAACCTTGTAAAAAGCTATGTTTATCCGAACCTAACAACTAAAACCACTTATCCAAAAGGTTGTTTGTCTAGGAATCTGATGCATTCATATTGTCTTTCAATCTTTTGTCAGGGTGTCGTGATGAACAAGAAGCCCTACTTCAACCTTTGTCAAGCGAACAAAGGGATATATCCAGTTGAGTATAATCCAGGTCTGTCAAATTTACAACCATTCTCGATCTGCATATCAGTTCTAGAATGTGGAAAATTTTCACGGTACGCGTACTCACGGTGCTTATAATGTATTAAACGGTAGATGTGTTTTATTTATGATCTGCTTATCTAAGATAGTCTGTTTTGGATATCTTTAAATCAAGGGTCCGACCTGATGTTTTTTGTACCAAAGATCGGCAAAAAATAGCATATATAATTTTGAATGCGACGTCCGACCTGATGTTTGAAGATCAGCAAACATATTTTCTTTTTAACTACAAAATTGTAGTATGTTATGACTAAATGAGTTTAGTGGTTTAGGAATGAGTGAACCACTATCGGCTCAAGTTATTATTGGTATTGTTCAAGACACTCACATGCTAATAATTGCATCTAAATAAACATTGCCACAACACCCCCGCAGCAACGCGCGGGTTAACACACTCGTTATAACTATTGGATGATGGTGACTGCCGTTTTGCGGTTTGTTTAATTCGGTCACTTGATTGGTAAATTAGGTTCGATTTGGTTACGAGTATGTTTGAGTTTTGATGTTTGATTGTTTGTGATATTGGTATTGGAATTAGTACCGATTATTGGCATCGGTATTTGCATCGGTTTGTAATGGATTATTATTGGCTAGTTTGGTTTTGCAATGAATCAGAAATTGGTTTGGAGTTGGCAGTCTAAACTAATCAGACTACGTCTTGAGTAGTTAAGTGTTGCATCTTGACATCAACTTGTTATGGTTCTACATGTGATTCTGCATCTGGTTCCGCCTGGTTTGATCTGAATATGTCTGTTTGCATTTGTCTGCCTAAATCTGAATCTGAATATGTCTGTCTGGTTTGATCTGAATCTGTCTGAATCTGCATCTGTCTGACTGCCTGTTCTACTCTCGTTAATCTTCGTATTTATGTTGCTCTGTGCTCTGCACCTGGTTCTTTTGGATTGCATTGGATTGAGACTCCGTCTAGCATCGAGTTTGCACTCTGAGACACTCCGTTTTTCATTTGATTTTTTAGCTTTAGTTTATTTTCTGTTTGGCAAACTCTCAATGTTTACCGCTGCAGCATTGTGAGTTTGAAAGGAGGTGTTAGCTAATAAGGCTTATAGGCCCGGCCCACATGTTTAAGCCCGTCTAGTTTAGGGTATATTTTTCTTATTTAATGTCTGTGTATTGTAATAGTTTAGTTGAATCATAGTTTTTCAGTATTCCATTGATTTCTATAGTAATGTTATCTATCTTTTTTTTGCTTGATTCAATTAAATTAAGTGATACAGATAACAAATTACAGAATAGTTAAAGCGAGTAATGTTTTCTTCTATATCCAGAAAAATGCTCATTCATTCCTTGGTTTAAAAAGAAATCTAAAATAGGGTTTCATTTGAAGGCAGAAAATCGTTTCATCAAAAAAAGAAATCTAAAACTATATTACGTAGCGTTAATCTATAGTTTGATAAGTTTAAAAAATAATCATTTTCTCGCACTTTCAATTTTTAGATGGAGCAAGTAATAATGGATTGGTTGTCATGTTTCAGTGAAACTAATTTCCAACGAGTTGAGTAGTATTTCAAAGGGTTTAGAGATCGTATTTTGCATCAATCTTGAGTTTTTTGTAATACCCTAAAATCCCCCGGTTTTTCTATCTAATTTGAATTTTAACCTAAGTACTATGAATATTAATAAGAAATTAAAACCTTATGTTATATTAATATGTGAATTAACCTAAGTAACTAATTCACTAAGATTGTAAACCTTCCCAAGTTGATTCTAAGCTTTTACACTACTTGTTCCTTGTGTCAGATACGTTACACGTTTTCATTTAGCATTGGAATTCATATCACACGACACTCCAATGTTTCCTTAATAAAATTTAAGGATTTGTTATATCACAAGATAAGGACTAAATAAATTTATTATAACCTTTGACAAAATTAATGATACGTGACATTCTAAAATCACGCCATTAAATCACAGCCCATCTCCCTTATGTCTCGGCCCTACACGTTATTCCTAAACCATATTATATGGCATCTCATTCACTTTCACATAACCGACTCTAAACCCAAGCAAGCCTTCAATCCGTTTTCTCCAATCTAAGATCCAAGAAGAAGAGTAGCAGCCCCTATTGGTGATCCATTGAAGATTATTAGCAACAGTGGTGATCGTTTGTTGATAGGCATGCAGTCTTGGGGTTTGTTTGTAACAGCCTTGGGGTACGCCTGTAGCAGTCTTGTGTCACTGTCCAATTAAGTCATGGTAGTCGTTCCTGGTGGTGGTCCAAAAGTTGTTTCCTTTTCATGTTGATCCTCTTGAATTCAGCCAAGGTGTTTGTGAACTAAGGGTGTCGAGTTGAGTCTTTAACATGTATATTAATCGGATTTAGAAGGGACAAATGATTGAATTTATTTCTGTCTCACTGCATAATCTGTCCAGATTTCGGGTCGGATTCGTAGAGATTCCGTGAAGAAGGAGTGATTGATTCTCTTGTGATCCTTTTACTCATTTGCTTGCTTTCGTTGAGGTACAGATATTCTATCCCTTTTCAGTAGGGATTCCTTATGACATTTGGATCCTTGACTTTGATTCATTTGCTTTGATATGATCATCTGATTTGATATTCCTTTAGCTATTCGTCTGATATGATATTCGTTTGATATTCTTTGCTATGATATGATTTTGTTATTCGATATGACTATGGATATGCTTTGATATGACATGATTTGTTCAGTGCCCGAGCTAACTAGCCATGGAGGTACCATGGCCATGTCATTGATGGCACCAATGGCATGACACCATCTGTGGCGGTGTGATCAGTCCACGGCGTCCCCATTTGATATGATATGTGATCTGGCATTATGATATGTGTATATACTTGTAATGAACAGGTGTATATATATGATTTGTTTTGTGGGGGGCGTATGGATGCATCCTAGGTATTTTGTTCAGTTTTGTTAGTGTTTGGGCTGTGCATGCCTTGCACCCCTCTCACTTTTGGTACTTGAGAGGTCTCCCCTCCTTGTACAATATGAATTGACAGATTATGTGATTTGGTCTATTCGAGTATCTCTTTTAGGCACGCTCGTGGCCATTCCGATTTTGATTCCTTGATTCATTATGATTATCTGACATTCGTATTATCTCTTGATTATCTCATTTCGTTTATCTCATTTGACTTATGATATTGTTCAGCTAATCCTTGAGTGCTTATTCGTTTGACATTTGATATTGTGTGCAGCAGGATCTTGTAGTTCCATTTCTCTATATTTAAATATTCTTCGATTATTCGTTTGTATTATATCTGTTCACTGGGCTTTTTAAGCTTAGCCGCATTTCTTTTCCTGCGGAAGGTTTTAGGTAGGAAGCTGGGTTTGAGTGAAGAGTGCATAGGAGCTCTTAGTGGACTACCCTGACGATAGTTAACCAATTGCTTAGGGATTAGACGTGGGTTTAGCTTCAGTTAGATTTAGTTTGGATTTGTATTTCAGTTTTGGAACTCATCATGTTTGGAGTTAGTATTTCATTGTTATCTTAGAATACCGTTGTAATCTTTATGTTTATAAGTCTTCCGCTCGCGTTTGTATGTTCTGATGGACACCATAATGTGGCATTTTGACCCGTGTCGGGTTGGGGTGTTACAATTATGGTATCAGAGCCCAGGCTTCGACTTGTAGTACATAAGTTATGGCCTGTGAAGATTTGGACCCTTATGTTTTCACTATAGGAGCTTCTGGAATGATCTTTAAAGGATTTGCTTTAGGTTTTCCATACAGAACTTTACTTTAGTTATGACTGGTGAGGATTGGGTAGATTATATAATAAGGCATTTATTAGATACTTTCCTTCCACACCACTCTGATTTATGCCTCTGCTTTCAGTTAAGCCCTTATAAGTTCATTCGCACTGGGATTTAGAAAATTTAGCAGGATACGCCACATATGCTTAGTGATCTAATAAATTTAGAATGCTTTGAGAATTTTTAGTAATGCCTTACAGGTTTCACTTTCTGAGGTTATCACATTCTTTCGAGCTTCGATCTTTGATTCATTTGATAATCGTTTAGATGCCCTTTCATCCGTTCAGAGAATTCATATATGTATGAATCCGATGTGTTTGACACATTCTGTAGTTCTTCTTGCTTTTATTAAGCATATTATGGTTCCGTCTTCGCTATTAGATTTTGCCTTACCTAATCCTATCCCTATGAGAAATCTTGTGATCATCCGTCACGAGTATCGGGATTGTCCAGTACGTTTCGAAGATATTCGAAGATAAGTTTCGTTCTGCTAATCTGTTTCCTTTGAGAATGTTTGATTCGATATTATTCTGGATATGGATTTGTTGACTGAGCATTGAGATGCTAACAATGGTCATATTAGATTTGTCATCTTTGGCGATTTGAGAAATTAAAAATTCTGTACCATGGTTCCCAACCTAGTAAAAGATTATGATCACTTTTGCTTTGAAAACTCGTACGTTAATCCCTCGCGGTGGTGAAGATACTTCGTTCGATGAAACTCGCCTTGAGAGTTATTCGGTTATTTGAAATGTTCGCAATGTGTTCCTTAATGAACTACCAAGATTCCATCTGAATGTGAAGTTGTTTTGATCTGGTAATGAGAATTTGTTTAAGTTACGACTCAAGGTTGAACGTGATTGCAATAAAGGCATGTGTATATGATGCAAATATTATGACTCTTGGCCAACGTCATAATAGTTACATCATATAACTTGAACTTATTGGGATCATAAGATGCCTTGAGAAGTGGCTGAGAACAGTAAGTTGGTTGAATTAGAACTCTATCCGTATAAGAGCGATGTTTGCCTAATTCTGAACTCTGCATTGAACGACATTAGTTGACGGGAAAGAATTGGAGGACCAACTTCTAGGAAGTGGTTTATTCATCTAAGTGTGTCACCGTGTTGTGCTTGTGAAGAAGAGTGATGATAGCATGAGGTTGTGTATTGATTTAGGGAAGCTGAATCGCATTATGGTTAGAACCGTTATCCGTTGCCTCGAATCGACGATTTGTCTAATCAATTTCTGGGTGTGAAATTTCTCAATGATTGACTTAAGATCTTGGTTTTCTTCAGTTACGAGCAAGATGTCCCTATAATTGATTTTTGTATTCATTATGGTCTTCATGAGTATTAATGATGCCAATTGTATTGGCTACTACTCCGACTATTCCTATGGACTTGATAACCCATGCCTTTCATGAATACTTGGACGATTTGTTATAGTATGACATATTGGTATATTCAGAGATGAAAGAGAAACTTCAGAATTCTAGACCGCGAATTTATGTGATCCGTAGGATGTTTCTGTAAAGCAGTGTTAGACGTTTTAGAATGTAAGGTTTGGTTCGCGATACGTTAGTCCTTAGATTCGTTCTTATCCGTACGATTAGCCTACCTATTCCATTATGCTTTCTGGTACGTTTTGATACTCTAATATGTGCTTAGTTGATCGTCAGTATGAATATATTACCCATCTCATATGAAACTCTTGATATGTTTGATAGTTCGATATGTGCTTCTCTGATTATTTGCTTCTTTGATTATTAGCAAGTTACTTAGTTCGATCAGAATTTGGATAGAGTTGATGAAGTTTTATCGTTTAGCACTACCTCCGTATTTGTCTCGTGTGTATATGTGTTTCATGTATATCTTTGTAAAATTACAACTGTCATCTGCTACGTATTTATTTCATATTCGTTGGATCAGATTTGTTATGATTTGTGTTTTGACGGAGAGCACGAGGCTATCCTAGTTTGTCTGGATCGAGTCATGAGAAAATGTTTCCGTTTGTTAAAAATCTTTTGGAAGAACCTCTCTGAGCGTGAGGTTATTTATGGTCAGTTTCTTTTCGTGATTTGGCACGTCTCCGTCTAACTTCTGCGACTTCAATTTCGAGGACGAAATTTTCTTTTTAGAAGGGAAGAATCGTAATACCCAAAAATCCGGTTTCCTAATTTGAATTTTAACCTAAGTATTATGAATATTAATAAGAAATTAAAACCTTATGTTATATTAATATGTGAATTAACCTAAGTAACTAATTAACTAAGATTGTAAACCTTCCCAAGTTGATTCTAAGCTTTTACACTACTTGTTCCTTGTGTCAAATACGTTACACGTTTTCATTTAGCATCGGAATTCATATCACACGACACTCCAATGTTTCCTTAATAAAATTTAAGGATTTGTTATATCACAAGATAAGGACTAAATAAATTTATTATAACCTTTGACAAAATTAATGATACGTGGCATTCTAAAATCACGCCATAAAATCACAGCCCATCTCCCTTATGTCACGGCCCTACACGTTATTCCTAAGCCATATTATACGGCATCTCATTCACCTTCACATAACCGACTCTAAACCCAAGCAAGCCTTCAATCCATTTTCTCCAATCTAAGATCCAAGAAGAAGAGTAGCAACCCCTATTGGTGATCCATTGAAGATTAGTAGCAGCAGTGGTGATCTTTTGTTGATAGGCATGCAGTCTTGGGGTTTGTTTGTAACAGCCTTGGGGTACGCCTGTAGCAGTCTTGTGTCGCTGTCCAATTAAGTCATGGTAGTCGTTCTTGGTGGTGTTCCAAAAGTTGTTTCCTCTTCGTGTTGATCCTCTTGAATTCAACCAAGGTGTTTGTGAACTAAGGGTGTGTTGAGTTGAGTCTTTAACATGTATATTAATCGGATTTAGAAGGGACAAATGATTGAATTTGTTTCTGTCTCACTGCATAATCTGTCCAGATATCGGGTCAGGGTCGTAGAGATTCCGTAAAGAAGGAGTGATTGATTCTCTTGTGATCCTTTTACTCATTTGCTTGCTTTCGTTGAGGTAAAAATATTCTATCCCTCTTCAGTAGGGATTCCTTATGACATTTGGATCCTTTACTTTGATTTATTTGCTTTGATATGATCATCTGATTTGATATTCCTTTAGCTATTCGTCTGATATGATATTCGTTTGATATTCTTTAGATTTTGTTGTTCGATATGACTATGGATATGCTTTGATATGACATGATTTGTTCAGTGCCCGAGCTAACTAGCCATGGAGTTTGTAGGATACTAGATAAGCTCAAAACACGTATTGATCCTTGTGGTTTGGTTCGTTTACAAGCAAGAAAGAAAGAAAGAAATGTAGAGAGAGAAAGTTAGAGAGAGAAAGAAAGTGAAGCCTTGAGAGAAAACCAAAAAAAAAAAAAAAATAGATTATGAGAAGGCTTACCCTCTCCAAGAATGGAGAGGGCTTTTATATGTACATGAGTTTTTGCCACTTGGGCTGCGGATCAGGCATACAGCGGGTAAAGACCCGTCCTTCTTCCGCGAATACTAACTACTTCTAATCTACGTTTTACTAACTATTATAAATACTACGAGCTAAACAATGCTTAATCGTATCTGGGGTGACCGAATCTTTCTTATACAAAAATCGTATTCCTAACAATCTCCCCCTAAGGGAGGTCACCCCGAAATTAAATCTTTAATTCTTGCATTGAGATCTTTGTAGATTCTTTTGTAGCTCGTAGTTGTTGATTCTTCATTGATAAACGACTCAAGATGACTTCCTTGATGTATAGGATGATCTTTGACTTTGCTCTTTTGCTCATCATTCAAATAATTAGCTTCAAGTCATCTTTGAGTGGAAGTGTCTCTTTGTGATGTTGTGATTATCTTTGTGTTGTCATGCTTACACTTTTCTGGGTCATGACCTTCTGCATCAGAGTTGTGGAAGCATAGTTGAAACCCATTCCTTGATCATGATATCTTAAGTTTTGATTTTGAAGTGTAAGCATGAGATGATGAATCAGCATCTTTTCAGCAATCGGCATCAGTCGTCAACTTCTTTGTCTCTGGTGTGAGTACGCCTTTCCAACATGCCCATACATCTTTGTTGAGTGAATCTTCATGGTTGAATGGTTCTGACGGCTCATTTTAGATGTTGGTATGAGCATGTGGAACTAAAGAGATGGTGGTGAACATGATAAGTATGGTATGTTGAGCTGCATAAAACTTGGTTAGTAATAAACATACCGGCACTTACAAGTTCGGACTTCGAGATCGTCAACAGCATAGTGTGAAGACTTTCTCTAATCCTTACCAAGGCCGTTCCTAATCGGATGCCCCCGAAAGGGCTTTCACTGACATACCGTAGTACACCAACGATTAGGTGAGTCACTGGAGATCACCCCACGACTGTAGACCTTTTGGAACACCACCATGAACACTAAGCGTAATTCACAAGAGATTGCCGAAGTGACCTGCTGTCAGGGCAGTTTGATGTTGACCCTGGCAGGAGTTTCCACTCAATCATTGTGAAATACATGTGTATACTCCCTCATAAGTTTTCTTGGTAGATTGCTAAGATCTGCGTAGGACTCAAAATATTACAACTGGTGTCCTTAATGTTGAACAACCAGTGTAGAAGTATCAAGTGTTCCTATGAGATCTTTTGATGCATCTCTTGGCTCTAGACTCGATAAGTGCACATTTGGCTATCCTATTCGGAGACTAGGGAGGGGTCTCCTGTTTCAATATCAACTAGCTCTAAGAGACAAGTCGATAGTTTACACCGGTTCCCCGTGAGAATGAAACAAGCTCTTTTAAGAGAACTTAAGTGGTTGGAAGGTTTAGTGCAGTGCGTCACTGGGTCCATGACGTCTTTTCTTCAATACCGGTGTTACCTTAGTAACCACCAGTAGCATATGAATTGAACCCGGTTTCTGCCCTAAGGTTGAATAATTGGAGGGCTATTTCTTTTCACCCTTTCTCATTTCATTTCTTTTTAATTCTTCAACCCTTTCAGTGCTTATCGAGACTTCATCACTAGAACCTTGTTGGGTTTGTTTCAGTCCTAGCTCAGTCTCAGTCGGCACTCTTCCCTTTTTCACTTTTCTCTTTTTTTTTCAATCATTCCTAAGGACTTCTAATCTATCTATTGGATTGTCCCTGGGAAGATCCCTCCGGTTCTGGTGGATCATGGGAACATATACCTAACCTTACCATCCTTATAACTCCATGCATTAATTTAAAGTGGTCGGTCTTTTGGTATCTTTCCATAATCGCCATATAACCAAATCTTTGAAAATTCTCTCAAAGTGTTTATGATAAAGAAACACATTTTGTTAACACTTTGAGAGTTTTATCATTTTTCAAATGCTCCCCCTTAACATGTGCTCATAGGAGATTGAAAGAAATTTGCACATGTCGGGTGAGTTGCACTTTTTGAATTGATCTACTCTAAATAGACATATACCCTAGGGACAAGTTTACAATGTTTAGTTAAAGGGATCCATTATCAGCTTTTAAGTGATAACTAGCCCTAATAACTAACTTGAAGTTGTTAACATTCCTTGAAAAAGGAAGTTAGACCCGTCAAAGTATATATCTAAGAAGAGCTTCTCGAAACGGTACTTTCTACTTGGATAGATCCTTTCGAATTCTAATGTTTGTGTTTCGTCAATTCATGAGTTAAAACTGAGTCATAATCAATTCACGGTTTCTACTTGTTATTGTAAAAACACGTGAAAGACTCTTAGCCACTTGCTCCCCCTTAATATGTGCACATTTATTGATTCAATTTGAATGTTTTAAAACTTTGGCACATACGGGTGAGCTTACATTTGAGATCATTTATTCACCATTTAATTACTTGCTTCCCCTCAATATGTGCTTTGATTAACATTCAAAAACTTCAAAATTTTTCGCACATACATACGGGAGAGCGAAAATTTTAAGTCCAAAATATCCTTTTGAGTCCAAAAACATCACATTTAAATCAGATTTCATATTTAAATCACATTCTCTCCCCCGATCATAAAATTTCAAATCTTTTGAGATTTTGTGATCCCAATTGATTTAAATACTTTTAGAGAAAACTTTGGAGAAAATGTGATAAAAGTTTAAACGTTTACTGATTTTGAGACACTTTTTGAATTTCACTGCTGCTGGTGCACAAAGTTTTTAAAGGTGCAGAAATTTTGAGCAAGTACGCTCCCCCTCAATTAATGACCCGTTTTCAATTTTAACGTTTAGTAGTCATTAAGTTGAGCTGCAAGGTATTTGAAAAAATGTAAGTCCGATAGCCACCTTGTAAACCACAAAATCTCTTTTGAAGAATTTTAGAAGAAAGAGATTTTGGGATGAAAGAAGACTTCTCTTCTTTTTCTAGAAAGGTTGCACTGAAGCGTACAACATTTCGGATTATCCGCACACAGTGAAAAACATAAGACTTCAAAACATTATATATTTCAAAAAATATTAAGAGTTTACAAATTGTCATATTACATCACCCCAAATAAGGTAAAGCTGGGTGATAACCAAAATCCAGCTCGATTCATTCTGTTCTTTGGAGAAGCATGTAGTCACCCTCTCGAACTCTGCCTCCCACATAGCACTCTAGACTGCGGTAGATTCTTCTCATCTTCATNGCCACCTTGTAAACCACAAAATCTCTTTTGAAGAATTTTAGAAGAAAGAGATTTTGGGATGAAAGAAGACTTCTCTTCTTTTTCTAGAAAGGTTGCACTGAAGCGTACAACATTTCGGATTATCCGCACACAGTGAAAAACATAAGACTTCAAAACATTATATATTTCAAAAAATATTAAGAGTTTACAAATTGTCATATTACATCACCCCAAATAAGGTAAAGCTGGGTGATAACCAAAATCCAGCTCGATTCATTCTGTTCTTTGGAGAAGCATGTAGTCACCCTCTCGAACTCTGCCTCCCACATAGCACTCTAGACTGCGGTAGATTCTTCTCATCTTCATGCGGTGACGAATGGCCTTTAGGAATTCAAGGTTCATCTTCAAGTCATGATTAGTCCATTGGCTGGTGTATCTTCCGGGCCTAGTCGAATAGACCTGATATTCTTTCACGCGGAAGTCTAGTGCCTCATCAACCATTTCCAACGTCACTTCACTGAACTTGTGCAATTCATCACTACGCATAACCACACGAACATTGTACTTGTCTCTGTACACCACAGCTCTTGGAGAGTTGATGACGGTGNGGTTGTTCTTAAATTTTGAATTGCTAGGGACTAGCAATTGCTTAGTGTGGGGGATTTGATATGTGTCATTTTACACATATCTTTTCTTCCATTTTTCGAACCAAAATGATCAAAAACACTTAAAAACGGTCAAATAATGTCACAAATACCTTTGGAGCGTGTTTTAGTGCATTTCAGGTACAAAAGGATTGAAAACAAGGCGAAAGTGGACAAAACAGAACTTGGATGGGAAAAAAGATTAAAAATGGACATTTTTCGGATCGACTCGACATTGTTTGTGCATTTAAACAATTAAAGACGGAATCAAAGTCAACCCCGGGATGTAGTTTTGGAGCGAGTTTGGAAAAGTGAAACCGAAACCTAATTTTATGGGCTGACCCGATCCAATTTAATGGGCCAAGTCAGCCCGTGATTATTTCATATTTACCAAATCCAAATCTATACAAAACTAAAACCCAAAACCAAATGCAACCCATTTTTATCCTACAGCCCATTTCACTCTTAAACCCATTAACCCATTCACCCACCATTTCACTCCCTTGGCCCGTCTCTTTTCCAGCCCACTCCTCGCAAAGCCTAAACCCAACCTCACTTTACGTATTCATAAAACTTTCATTTTTTTTTACCCTAGACCAGTCAAACACACCCCACTTCTTCTCCTTCCTCCCATCTATTACCCACCGAATAAAACCCACCCCCAAGCTTTAACCTGCCACACGCCAACTCCAAGCACCTCAAAAGCTTCACCTCCTTCACGAGATACCACCCCCCTTCACATGTATCCACTCCAGGTCACCAATCCACGCTGGCAATCCATGTCTAACTTTGGGCGCCAAAATGGATTTAAGGGATGAGATGAAGCTAAACATAATCCAATGGCTGGGATTTGCAAACAAGAAGCACAAGTAAGGATTGAAGCCATTTCCTCTCACAGATGAAACACAACCAGAAGAGGACAAGAAAACAAGCACAAGAACCCCTAGTTTTTCTAATATAAATAGATTAGCTTGTATGCCACTGAAAGGCAGTAGGTAGTTAGGAGTAATTTTATTTTTAGTCTTAGTATAATCTTTTTTACTGCTTTTTTTTTAGCTTTCAGTATTGTATGTTACCTTGAAATCAATCTAAGTTCTTTTTTTTTAAAAAATTCACTGTAGCAACTGCTTAATTTTTACTGCTTATTTTCTGTCTAATCTGCTTATTTTATCTAGTTTATATGCTTAATTACAGCTTATCTATGCTTAATATTCCTCAATTAAACAAGTTCTGTACCTTGAATCAGTTTATAATTGATTTTTAGAAGTTTAAGGGGGTGTTTGGCATTAGGTGTGTTCTTTGCTAAAAGTCGTTTCTGCCAAAATCTAACCTTCAATCAGCTTTCTTAATTATTGTTTAGTAGTTTTTAGTTAATATATTTTCATCTTCTTAAAGTTTTAAAGCTTTTTACGCTGTTTTCCAAAACTCCTTACTTCAACTGTTATAGTTTAGCTTTCAGAGTAAAATATAGATTTAGGCAGTCTTTGTAGTTGTTCTTGGTAAATTTTAGTTCACTTAGGTTAGTACTAGCTTAGGCATTTCTGGTCTTGGACTTTTTAAGTCAAATACCAACCATTTTGCCCCATTTTTTTCACTGTTTTGCTGTCAAAAAAAAGCCCAAACAGCACCAAAATTTTTTATTTTTCATTTCTTTGTTTTTAATCCGTTTGCTCTAAAAATTGGTATGCATGTTATTTGGCTGTTAATCTAGTTGCAGATATTTTTTGTTTATTTTTTAGAATTTTTCTTTACAGCTTTTTATAGGTCCTAAAACAGTCCCTTTAGTCACTTTTACTGCAGCCTAGTTTAGGATTTGCTGATTTTTGCATTTTTAGCTTATGTGTACTGCTTATTTATGCTTCCCTTAGCTTATTTAGGTATCCCTTAGTATGCCTTTAAGTTTTATTCCCATAGTTAGCTCTTTTGCTGCCCTTATTCAGCTTATTAGATTTCAAGTTTAGCCTTAGTATAAGGTCTCCTAAAAACTGCTTATGCATTTTCCCTTTTTTTTAGTGCTTAACTCTGTCCCCATTAGTGCTTATTAGGATTTTCCTTTTTGCCTTCAGCTTGTTCCTCTCTAGTTCAGCTTATTTGGTTCTAGTTGTAGCTTATTTGAACTTGTGAGCTTGTTTTAATCAGGTCTGCTAGTTAGGCTGTTTGTTTCAAGTTTATTAACTACTTCTTGTTACTCACTTAGCTTCTCTGTGATTTTCAGTTAGAGTACTTTTTAGGACTTGCTTGTTTCAGTTAGGTTAGATTAGTAGAGGTTAGGCTTGAACTTACTTTCCCCTAGGAGTAGCTTATTGATTCTTTTGAATTAGCTTTTGGTTTGCAAAATCTCCAGTGCATAGTTTTCTGTCCAACCTGTTTCCAAATTGAGTTTGTGCCGAGCTCATATTAGCTTTTCACAAATTTTGACTTTATAAAAAGTTGCTCATTTTCATAAGTTCTTCCAGTTTTTAAGATAAAAATCAAAAAAATAAAATAAAATTGCAAAGAGGTCTAGTGGGACTTGAACCCCTGACCTCCTGGTATCAAGAGGCAACACACAAAATCCTCTTACCATCTGTGCTAACTCGTTTTTCTTGTACTGTTCTTTGTAGTTTAGAATTTAAAGTAACTGTAGTGCCTTTTGCTTATTTAACATATTAGCTTCTGTTGTGTTTATTAACTGCTTATTCAGACTTCTTTTTCTAGCTTTTCATTTTTCTTAGCTTCCTTTTAGTATAATAGATTTTTCCAAAAAAAAATTTTTTTTATATTTTTCCAAAAAGTATTTCTATTTTTAAGCATGTGTTTAGTTTAAATTGTTTTTAATGCATATTAGTAAATAAAATAAAATAAAAATGATTTTTTTTTTCTTTTCCAAAAATTTTCTTTCATCATTAGAATCGTAGAAAAATGATTTTCACATTCGTAGGATTAGCGTAGCTTTAATTTCACGTTTTTGCTTGCGCGTTGACGTTTATTTAGAATAAACGTCACGTTACTTTTTTATATTGTGTTTTAGGATTTCCCGATACCTAATTATGTTTCCCGTAGTGTTTTAGGACTTCCCTAGTTTTCCATTTACCTTTGTTCCCATTTAGGTTGCGTTATTTTCATTTTCGTTAGTTAATTTATTAATTTTCGTTAATTAAACATACCATAAAACCAAACAACCTTTCACATACAAGATTTTAATCTCGATCTTTCCGCGAAACTTTCCATTCACACCTCGTTGGGGTACGACCCGGGAAATCACTTCCCGGTCTCACAAATATCACATTGCACGAGTTTACGAGGTAATCTTTTTCCTAAAAGGTTTACTTGTATTTCTCTACGTCAGGTTCACTCGATTAACTTTTGACTCACTTGTTGATATTTTTTGTGTATGTGTTGTTTTTCACACTAAAACAGCAACGAATCAAATGGCGGCCGCTGCCCCGGGAGGCTGTGGCGAAAGCCCCCGTAAAGGTTTAACGAGTAGTCTTGTAGAACCTTCGCAAGAAATCGCTTCAAAAACTTATAAAACACCAAAAATATTTTCTCCTTTGTGTTCTATATATATATATATAAATTAAAAAAAAAAAAAAAGGAATACTTGTCACCAGTATTCAACAAAAAACCAAAAATAATAAAACAATCCTCGTCTTCATGTTGAAGGGGGCCGGTTTGCAAACCAAATAAGTTTTCACAACAAAAGGTAATCGGAATATCAATTGTTACCCTCGATATCCATGACAGCCAAACGGTTTCAGTTGACGTAACGGTTAAAAAAGAATAAAACAAAAGAAAGAGACACAAAATGAATTTCCTTCTTTATTTGTAAAATGTTTTCAATAACCAAAAATTTCATCCTTTACCCTCTACCTTTTTGATTCTTTATACCGTCTACCCCCGTATCTATTTATTCTTATGGCGTCTCCTTGGGTATACATGTTTCATTGTAAAAGCCCGATCGAGCAACGGCTAGCAATGCGTCTGTTCACGCGGTGT